>CM076570.1:1157731330-1158018345 GCA_034641835.2 Pinus albicaulis | reverse complement strand
ATGTTTAGGCGTTCCTGAGGCCTTCATGAGTTTAGTTTGTCTCATGTGTTTTCCCCAAAATCTGATAGCCTTTTCCCGAAGTTAGAGGGTCTTATACCTCTATGTATGGCCGGAATGTTTGATTTCTATGTATTGATTAGCTTATAGTTATTCCTAGCATGATTAATGGCTTGCTATTACATGTTTATGTCTGCTATTAACTAGTTTGCACTTGAAATCCCTTGTTTTTCACCAACTTATTGTTCATTTAATCCATTTTTCCCAGAGATCCCTTCTACTGTGAATCAAATCGGCCCTACAGCAGCTTTACATCATCACTTCATAGCTTCCTTGATCTGTTTGACCCCATAGCCCAATTTATCTACATCTTGTCATCCAGTTTATGTATTTGATCAGTTTCATCCCTCACAAACTTAAAACTAAAAAAACCAAAAACACACTTCATAACTAGCCTAATATCAGAACATCGCAAGTAAACACACCGACATCTTCTACACATATAGAGAGAGCCCTCTCTGAGTCCAGGAAGGCTAGGTCCTTGGGCTCCAAAGCTTGGTTTGATGTTACATCATCATTTGGCTAGCCAATCGGCCAAATCACGAGACCCTAACACCCCCAAGGCGCGCCTCCTAGAGGCTTCTTGGCCTTCACCCTCAGTTTCTGGTCGGTCGACCTGCTCCGTCCCGCCGTCGTCGAGCTAGTCCTCCTCCGAGTCCGCATTCTGACTCCTCTTCTGATTCATTAGGTTCTACTTTTACTTCTAGTTCTCCCCCTGTCACCTTCACTATGTCTCTTCCAGGGCCTAATGCTAGCGGTAATCCCGGCCCTAATGCCGGAACTACTACTAGCTGAACCACCACAAGAACTACCCTGCACCCTTGCTCCCTTACATGGCAGGCCTCAGCCTCCCCGATTTCAATCAGTTGATCAATGACCCTATCTGCCACGATGTTGGTTGGCCTGCTATGCCGACCAAGCTCCCCTCCGACATTCCCAAGTTTGAAGGCCTTGCTGGAGACTATCCAACCAACCATATCTGATCTTTCCACATGTGGTGTTCCTCCAATTCCATTACCGATGACTCCATCCGTCTTCGGTTGTTCCAACGCACGCTCACAGGCGAAGCTTCTAAATGGTATGTTGATTAGCCCACCTCTTCCCATACCACCTTTGCAACCATTTCCCAAGCCCTTTTATCTTATTTCCAGCTCCCCCTCTGATACGACACTGGTACATAGCTTTTGACTTCTTTCCGTCAATCCTCTTCAACCCGCCTTTCCACTCATGTCCAGGAATGGCGGAGAAGAAGGAGCTTATGTCGAGCTCCCCCATTTGAAGATCGGGTTTATATGGACTGGTTCCTTCGCACTCTCTTAGCTCCCATTGGCAAAGATGTCGCCTCCCATTTCCCTCAAACCGAAGAAGCCGCCCTCCAAATAGCCTTGAAATATGACCTGATCTACGCTCAGTCTGGTTATGTTTATACCGTCCTTCCTGACCTCCCCAGGCCCGGTGGCACTAACGCCCCGGGGGCATCTCATTCCACCGACGGTATCGTTGGAGCCCTTTCTCATCTGTATGCTCAACCTCCTATGGGCTATGGTCTCCCTCCGGGAGGGGCCAGCACCTCTAGCACTTTTCCCCCTTCAGGTAGCATGTATCCAGGATACGACATGCCTCATCCTTTTTCCCAACCTCCTGCTTACCTCAATTTTGCCCAAGCTAACCATTATCCTTATCTGCAGCCTGGTGTGCCAGCTCCTCCAGCATATATGCTTCCTCCTCCCCTGCCTCCTCCGCCCCCACAATAGCACCTACAGCCCCCTCCAGGGAAAGTCTTTGCACAGCAGGGCACGACTAATCCCCCTTCTCAAAGAAGGTGGAGAGGCAACCCAAATCAATCCGCCCCTGGTATGCGTGGACCCAATCCTCAAGGTACTGACTCTAACACTGCTAACCAGCAACAGGGCACTCAGCCCAAGTAGGACAGGCCTCTTCGCACCAATAAGCCTTGTTCATGTTGTAGTGTTTACGGTCATTACACCCATGATTTTCCCCTCTTACCACAGATGCGGCAGATGTGGGAGTCTCAAGCCACATTGCGAGGACAACATGCCTCCCCTCATGCTCCCCCTAATGTGGCCACTACCCAACCGGCTGTGTTTACCGATCCTTTCCCCCAACAAGGATTCGTGGCTGCCCAACCACCTGACGGACAGGTCGCCACTCAACCTTCCCCTTCTGGTTCCTCTGATTACCAGATCCTCATGATGAACTCTGATCCATCCCCAACCGTTGACCTTCACCTTCAAACTCGGTCTCGCCAGTACCCCAAGCCTCCCGCTCAGTCTGCCCCCGAGTCCCCTTCTTCAGGTTCTATAGAGCCTCTTTCGACATCCAATGGCCCCTTACATATCCCTCAACCCAAAGTTGAGGTTCATACCAAGATTCCTAAGGGACCATTACGTCAAAATGCTGCTTCTAGTCGAGCTGCTCATTCGTATAGCATAGTAGATGATTTGGCGCAATCTCCTGCTGCCATTTCCACATTGGAACTCCTCCAGTCGTGCCCTTCCCAAAAGAAGGCTCTGCTATCTGCCGTGGGTGTTGTAGATCCTGCTGATGACCAAATGATTGTTTTCGACGCCCATCAATCAGAACATCCTCCTCTTCCTGCTTCCGTCGCCTTCCAAATCCCAGTCAAAATCCGGAATGCCAACGTTTCTCGGTGTATAATTGATGAGGGGGCATCCACCTGTGTGATGTCCGCTTTGGTTTGGAAGCAACTCGGATCTCCTGAGTTGGCCCCTTCCACGATCACCCTTCGAGCGTGGGATGACCACGCCTCCCAGCCTATTGGCCTTTTCCGTAATTGTCCTATCACCCTTGCCGGCAAGACCATTTGCGTTGACGTCGAAGTCATCGACACCCCTCTAGACTACAACATTCTATTGGGGCAAAGCTACACCTATGCCATGTCTGCTGTCCCATCCGTGGTTTTTCGCAAGATGTCTTTTCCTCACAATGGAAAGATAGTCACCATCGACCAGTTGACTTACCATGAGCCACCATCTCAGACCTCCTTGGAGACGACCATCTCTTCTGTAGCCAGTAAGCAAACCGTCGATTCCTTGACCAGTGTCTCCCCCGGCGTCTACAAAGATTCCTCCCTGCTTGGAAATTTTCCTAGTCTCCCCCCTCCTCATATCTCTGATTCCAGCTTATCGAATGTTTGCATGATGCAATCATCTCAGGCCGCCCTTAAACGACCTGCTTCGTCTAGTCAGCAACCTCAGACTCAACCTCGCCCACTGCAACCCGCTCCTAGCCATTCATCTCCGCCAGCCGGACCTCCTCCTTCTGGCCCTTCCCCTACAGCTGGTATCCCTGAACCCCTCTATCCTCCCGGGTTAGTTCCCCCAGGCCTCAATCAGTTAGGAGCCATCCCTCCTGGTCATTATCCCGCTAGTCAGATACCTTTCCTGGCCCCCCCTCCCGGAGTCTATACGATCCCTGTCATGGCCACCCTCTCTCTCCCTAACCTGACCCTGGGCATACCCGTCTGGTACCTTGACCCTCCAGCCGCTACCCCACCTGGTCACCCCAAACCCTATCTCACTTTGACACCGGTTCAACCGGTCCCCCTCGCTTCCTCCATTGCCACCATGCCCCCCGCACCTCCCCAGGACCCTACCCCTGTGGTGACAAATCCAGGAAAGAAAGGCAAAGCTCGCAAGGGGGCATCCAAAGACAAGGTCACCCCGACTGACCCAACTCCTCCTCCGCCCGCAAAGCCCTGTGCCTTGTGTGATGTCGTCGGTCACGCCACCCATACTTGTCCCGAATTTCCCCGCATTCAACCCATGGTTAAATTCGCGTTCCCTGAGTCTACGGTCCCTGACCCCTCTCTCCCGTCCTCGTCCGTAACCAAGAACCCCAAAACTATTCGCACCAGCAAACCCTGTGCTTTGTGTGGTGTCCATGGCCATTATTCCCACCATTGTCCTCACCTGATGCATTACCGTGCCTCTTTAGAAGTAGTCTGCGAGTATGAGGTTGAACAAAATCAGTCCGCCTCTCCCATCCTCGCACAGTATGCTTCGGGTCAGCTTGAGGATCCCCCCGCTCCCATCGACATTCCCCCCCCTGATGTCCAGATGACAGAGTCTACTACCACCATTCTTTACCTATCATCCTCTATGAGACCCTTGGAGCACATTCCCCTCGAAACCTCCCCTGTTGTTTCGTTTGACCCCCCTTCAGCGACCACCCTGGGCTCCCCACCTTTTACCCATTTGTTTCCCTGTTCTTTCGTCATTCCTCGTGACGATCCGTATGCGAGCCTTTCTTCCCCTACGGATGATTTATGTAACTTTGCCGCGTCATGTGGTGTCCCTTCCACCCTTGACCCCCTCTTTTCCGCCCATACACAAGGTAAATCCACCCATCTCTCTGTTGACCTCCGCAGCCCGAGTCCCCGCCATACCTCCTATAGCCCTCATATACCACCCTATAGTTTGTATATGAGTCATAGCCATCCTGCTCATCGTACTCCCTCCCACAGTTGCTGCTCGATGTCTTCTGTACACTCACGCTGCCGTCATTGTCCCTCCTCCCCCCATTTGTTGTCTTGTAACACTATTCCGCAGGACCTCCCGTCCCCACCCTATATCGGTTACGCCGATGGTGCAAGTCATTACTCCCAGAATCTAGCCTCGGCAGGTTAGGCCATTTTCACCCCCTTGCATGCCCTTGTGCTCTCAAAAGGGGTTTGCATTGGTACTGCCACCAACAATCAGGCCGAATATGATGCAGTGCGTGGTCTCTTAGCCGATGCCCTCTTTCATCGCATCCTCCATCTGCATGTTCGTTTAGATTCCCTACTTCTTGTCATGCAACTAAATGGTGTCTATCGTGTGCGTAATCCTGTGCTGTTTAGACGATATTTACGAGTGAAACTCTTGATATGTGAATTTGAAACCACAACTTTCAACCATGTACCTCGAGAACATAATCACTATGTAGATAGTATTGCAAACCATGTTCTAGATTGGCATTTATCACACGCATTTCATACAAGACAATAACATTCATAATCATTAAAAAAGATGCATATCCATAATATGTGTTGCAAAACATGTGTTTTAGAGTCCATCTACTCTGATACATTTGACATGCCCATAGCATGTTACAGAAAACTCAAAACTGGGGGCACCACCTGCCCCTACATACACACTAGGGGGCACCACCTGCCCCACACCTAATCACTATCTGGCGGATCCCGAGCCAATGGCTCTGCTCCTGCAGCCTGTAGATCACGTATCCCCTAACCAGCCATCGCCATGCACTGCATGACACCTCGCCATTCCGAGGGTAGACCAATACATGGCTCTATGTACTGGTCGTCTAAGTATTGCCACCCACGCTCTGACACTCCGGTCAGCAACCTCTCGCATCTATGGCGGATGTCCTCCAGAAGGGTGGCCGCATCCTCATTATGCGTTGCTCTCGACCCACTCGGACCTGCAGCTCCAGATGCTGCCGGTCGTCCCATATATCCGGCCGGTTTTACCGGAGCTATATCTGCATACCAAAAGTACATGAATCAGTACCCTATCTACTATTCACTAACTTTAACATGCCCAAAAAAGAATAGTTACTTATCACTTACCATCGGGTCCCCATACTCGACCAGGCGGAAGTGGTAGGTCCAGATCCCCACAATAACTCATCCCACTATAGGGATAGTCGTCTATGTATAACGACATCTGATCCCAATGGGCAAAGAACTCAGGTCGAAACACCCGTCCGACCGCCCCTCCTCCTCCTCTACACAGTAGTCGCCCCCACCGGCGCATCCTGGGCTCTCTTGGGCCCCCATCTGAGAGCTGTACACGAGGTCGTAAGGTCGGGATCTTCTCAAAAAAGAAAGAGCATAATAAAGTCCCATACGAGCAATCGTGGTTCACTTGTCGCTTGCAAAGCGACAACTGTCGTTTTAATGACACCAACATCATTTGGGCCCACCCATAGTAGGTCCCACTCAACACACTCTCTACGATCATCATCTGCCCCCCAGTGATGTGATGGAACACCTGGTTGCCCATGATCCGCAGCACCGCTGCGGCCACTGCCTGGGTCTCCAATCTCTCTAGGTCCCCGATCGGTATCCGCGTCCCTTTGACTTGGAGACCTGGTCGACAATGCCGCTCCACAAACTCCATGATGTTCCGCCCCCGCGGTAACACTGGCTGCGTATTTCCCACCATCCCAAGTGGCGGGAGACCTGTCAGGAAATACACATCCTGGACTGTCAGTTCGATCCTGTGCCCCTGCACTACAAATACCTCATGCTCTGGATCCCAATAACTGATAATCCGGGCCAACAAGGGCTCTCTAGCTCTCATCAAAGGGTTCTCCAAAAACTTCAGAACCCCAAACCTGGCCAACACACGACGGACACCCTGATCTGCCTGGATCTCTGCCCGTAATGTACCTAGGTCTCTCTCTCTCCAGTTCACCCGTATATCTGCCATATCTACACAAAAACATCATCTTCGTCAGCCTACAGATAGGGAATACTGTAACCAAACACAAAAAACCCAACTCTCAGCCATCAAACAGCACTAAAACCCCCTCATCTTCCAGGTCGCACTTTTTTGCCAAATCCTGGGATAGGTCGCACATTTTGTCTCAAAACCTACATCCCAGGTCACAGATTTTGGCCCAAAAAGTGTGACCCAGCTGAAAATATGCAAAGGGGGTTGTTCCTGAGATTCTGGGCCCTAATCTGAACTTTCAATCCATCAAAATGAAAGAGTATGGTTAGGCCTCTTACCTGCAACTGACGGATCTCGATTCCAATGGTCGGTTTGTCCGCTACGCTCGCCGCAAGAATTAGGGCCTTCTCTCCTCTCTACATTCACCACAGCAACACTAGCAAATGAGTGGATTTGGAGGGAAAACTGCCTTATTAAAAGAGAACCCTTGTTTCTTCTTTTGCCTGCTGCGACCATACCGTAGCTCCGTTTGACAAACCGTCTGCACCGTTGGAAAGCTCTCACCGAGCCCTCAAATGGGTATCTGTTAGTTTTTTGTGATTTGATACTTCACCAGGACACCTTTTGTCCAAGATGGGTCACTTCACCTCCCCCCAAAATCGAATTTCCTCACTTACAACACTTGTACTTGGGGCACCACTTTGCCTCCATACTTGTCTTTGTTTGTGTCGATTTTCGTCATGAGATATCATCTTGTACTCATGTTTTTCGGGTCCCCCATGGGCTCTTTTCTGTGTGGTAGCACCATCGAGTCGCCCTTGTTTAGAGCATCCAAGTTGAGTCATCATCGCATTCATGGAGTCTATCCCGAGTCCCTTTGTACCCCGCTATAGTCCTCCATCCTTCATTGCTTGATCCCTCTCTTGTGTCGCACATTATGGCCTTCAGTCCCACTGTCCCCTATCCCTCATGATCTTGTGTCAGTCGCTGCCATGTCATTCCTGCCCTTTATGCTCTAACAAGGGAAGTCATCCATTCGCTACTCAGTCCCCTCCATTTCACCATCATCATTGGTATTAGTCTATCAGTTGCTCGATTTTTTTCTCTCGCGCCTTAGTTGAGGATCTCTCATTGCCTCACCTATGGCAGACCTCCTTCTGTCGACATCAACTCATTCATTCCAGAAGACCGGTCTAGAGGGCGGTGTACCTTGGTTCCAGCTTCCACTCTTGTTCGGTGCCTCGGATCGGGCAAAGGGCTCTCTCCTTACCCTTTGAATTGATTGTTTCTCAGCTCCAGGTCCTTTCAGCAAAATCGAGATTCGTATACTTGATGGTTCAGTGATGCAGCAACAGCTCTTGGTGATTCCCGGGTATGTGTGAGATGTCTCAGCCCTCATGAGGGGGTGGCCCTGCAGGTAGCCCCCCACATGCCTGGATGACCTCTTCATTACAGCCTTCGATGCAGCTTCATATATTTGATGATGTTGGCCTTAGCCGCTTGTAGCGCCTTTTTGATTTGCATGTATCAGTCAGATTTTGCGAGCCCTTCCCCATTTTCAGGGGGCATTTGGGTTGTATTTGTATCTCATGTACTCAGATATTATTGTATAAGTCCTGGCTGTTATCCCAGGCACAACATGTATGTGGGATCCTTCATTGTATTTCTATCTGGCTCATGTTTATGCCGGTTGTACTTTATGGTTCAGTCCCTTGTTTACTGGACACACTATTCTTTTGTACTTTGTCTCGGTGGGCATAGGTATGCCTCCCCCGCCGCCTTTAGCACAGGTACCCTCTCATAAAAAGAGACTTGTTGCACTTGTAAGTCTCGTCTCCTCAGGGTCTAGTTCTTCAGCACCTTAGTCTACCTCACATTTCTCTCTCTGACTTCCCTCTTGATGTCTGGTGATTGAGTTCTTACAACGTACTTCGGTCATACGATTTGCTCCTAACACTCACATGCTGGGGGGAAATCTGTTACACCATTTTTTGGTCATCGAACCTATTATCATTAGATGGACCCAAGTACACCATGTAAAACCAATTTTACCCTAAGTAAAATTGCTTTCACTATGTAAAATAACTTAATAAACCACATTTATTAGGTTGTTTATGGTCTAAACAGGAAACCCCAAAAGGAAATATTAAACAAACCTATATTTGTTTGATTTTCCTGGTCATGTTTAACCCAAAACAAATAAATTAATTAGATAAATATTTATTTATCTTATTATTTTCTAGGAATAATTATTTAAACCTTATTTAAATAATATTCCTTGTTAAATATGACTAAATCACCCATAAATAATCAAATAAATCATTATTTATTTGATTATCTTTTAATCACCTCCTTAAAATGATAAATAAATCATTTATTTATTTATTATTCACAAATAAAGGGATTTGACCCAAGTCAAATACTTTTTCCCTCCAAGAAATATAATAAAATATTCCATAAAAGGTGGATCTAGATTTGGTTAATGTTATTTTAATCATGCACCAAGATCTAGAATGACCCAATATTTTGTTATAAATAGGAGGTTTTTTCCTACCACTCTTCACCTTTTGTTGCCTATTAGATCACTCTGGATCTAAACTCTTGGTCTGACTTTGAGCCATTATCATTTTCATATTTTCCATTATTTGCTGTGTGAGCTCCCTTTGAGTTCTATCTTTGTCTGGGTTTTCTACACCAACAGGAGAGAGAAATGCTAGATCTGAAGTGCTGAGGACTTCCAAGAACCCATCCCATTGAGGAGAATTGGAAACATCTTCTTGTTTTCCTCCCAGGTTCCCTTAATACAAAAAATTCTTTAAAAAATTGTTCTTGTCTTGTCTATTGGATATATGGAGCAAACCCTTCTTTTTACTGCTTAATGTCTTTCTATGCATAGATCTGGTTTTTTGTAGCTCTTGTCTTAATCAACTAACTGCAGATCTGAAGACATTGGCAGCCACATTTGATGTTAGGGCTATTAGTTATGCGTAGCTAAAGTGGTATTTTTTCGTACACTTCGACAAAGGATTCATACTAAAAATTATCAAGGTTCAACGCTCTCCTTTTTTAAAGGCATGTCTTGGATATATCGGAGAATCCTCTCAGTCTTCAGCACCAAGCTATCTAAATGCAGCTAAAGCCAACCTACAACATTTCGTCACTTAGCAAGAGAAAAAAGAAAATTCACATGTAAAGCATGACCACTTCAATACAAAGAACAATAGCAAAAATGTCAATTAGAGAAATACCGATCAACAGGTAAACAAAAATAGAAGGTTTCATTATCACAAAAATTTCTTTAATGGACAATGTTTTACATGTCACAATTTTGGTCATAAAGTTGTTCAATGTGTTGCATACAAAACCATCATGACCAGAGAAGCAAGAAAGCAAAGAAATGATACTGGAATAAAGAAGAATAATTATAACAACTTTTCTCCTATTCAAAATGAAAATGAATTTTCTTATTGCAATAACTTTGGACATGAATAATATGAATGCAAGAGCACACTTCAGCCAAAAGAGCATATACCTTCAAATTCCAAGGTATGGAGAAAGAAGGACTTACAAGTTGAAATTTGTGGCATAGATTTATTTGCTGAAGGGGAAGAAAATAAATGGTACATTGATAGTGGATTTTCAAAACACATGACGTGTGATAAAAATAAACTCCTTTCATACAATGCTCTAGAAAAATAAAAGAATGTCACCTTTGGAAATGATACTCCTGCTGTCATTAAAAGAAAAGGTTATGTTTTTCTAAAATAAAGAGTAAAACTAACAATGTTATGTATGTGGATAGATTAAAGCATAACCTATTGAGTGTGAGTTAAATGTGTGATCAAGGAAATGAAGTTGTCTTTATTTCCAAAGAATGTGTGGTACATGAACTTGACATACGAAAAATGGTAATAAAGGGAACTAGAACACTAAGCAATCTGTATGTATTTAAAGGTTGCAAAGATCAATGTTACTTGGGTAAATCTTCAAAAAAATGGTTATGGCACAGAATATTGGGGCATTTTATTTTCTCTCAAATTAGCAAATCCAACAGACTCAAAGTGGTTCGTGATCTTTCGAGCATCACTCTGCCTAAAAGTACCATATGCAAATCTTGCCAATTCGGTAAGCAAAGAAGATTACAATTCAATGCCAAAGAAGGATCAGCAAGTAAGCCTCTTGAACTCATACATACTGACTTATGTGGATCTATGAGGAAAAAGTCACCCCGTGGAGAACAATACTATATTCTTTTTATTGATGACTTCTCTAGAATGTGTTGGATTGGGTTACTAAAACACAAAGATGAATCATTTTCAAATTTTCAAATCTTCAAAGCCCTGGTTGAAAAATAAATAGATCTAAAAATCAAATATCTTAGATTCGACCAAGGAGGGGAATATATATTAGATGAATTATTTGATTTCTTTGAAAAACATGGCATAAGAAGATAATTTTATGTAGCTAGAACCCCACAACAAAATGGCGTGGCAGAAATAATGAATAGAACAATTCAACAAATGGCTCATGCTATGATTGATGATTCTAGAACACCTGATACCTTTTTGGGAGAAGCAGCACATACCACAGTAAATATTCTTAACAAGGCTCATGTTCGTGTGAACAACGATAAAACTACTTATGAGATTTGGTATGGTAATCTTCCAACTGTAAAGAATTTTAGAGTTTTTGGAAGTAAGTGGTTTATCAAGAACAATGATGAAAATCTTGGTAAGTTTGAGCCTAAAGCAAATGAAGAAATATTTATTGTGTATTCTTCTAGAAGTAAAGCATATAAATGTTACAATAAAAGACTTCATAAGATTGTTGAATGCATTGATGGTGTAATTGATGAGTCTCTCTCAGCTCCTAAAAGGGAAATACCAACAAAAAATGAATATGATGTATATCCTCCTACATCAAATAGAAACAAAATGTAAGGGGAACCCTATGAAGGAACATAAGATGATGTATCTGAAAAATTTCCATCTAGGTATGTTCAAAAGAATCATCCAAAATCTCAAATTTTGGGAGAAAAGGGATCAAGTGTCCAAACAAGAAGAACTCTTGTAGGATCTCCTAGATATCTGGCATTTATATCCACTATTGAACCACATAATGTCAATAAAGCTAGAAAAGATGAATTTTGGATTCAATCCATGAATGAAGAACTTGATTAGATTGAAAAGAATCACACTAGGGAATTAGTTCCAAGACCTCATGATAAAAAAGTTATTGGAACAAAATGGATATTCAAAAACATGTTAAATGAAAATGGAGATGTTATTAGAAGTAAAGCTGGACTTGTTTGTAAAGGGTATGCTCAACAAGAAGGTATATACTTTGAAGAAACATTTTCTCCTATAGTTAGACTTGAAGCCATAAGAATTTTTCTTGCCTTTTCAAGCTTTCAAGAATTCAAATTTTATCAAATGGATGTTAAATATGCTTTCCTCAATGGTGATCTAGAAGAAGAATTTTATATAGAACAACCAGAAGGATTCATTTAGGGAAATGATGAAAATCTTGTTTGAAAACTTAAAAAGGCTTTATATGGTCTCAAGCAAGCTCCAAGGGCATGGTACTATCATCTTGAAAAATATCTTCATCAACAAGGTTTTTAAAAGGGATCTGCTGATAACAACCTATACACAAAAATTGAAAATGATAAACTATTGATTGTAGTTGTATATGTTGATGACATCATTTTTGGGAGTAATGAAGAGTCCATGAGTTTGACATTTTCTTCTGTTATGCAAGAAGAATTTGAAATGTCTTTACTTGGGGAACTAGCATTTTTTCTTGGCTTACAAGTGCAACAAGCAACAAATGGCATATTTGTATTGCAAAAAACATACCTTAAGAAAATTATAAAGAAGTATGGGATGGAAGACTGCAAACCTATAAGTACACCAATGGTAACTGGGTGTAACCTCAGTTCTCATGATTATTTTCCCATGTTGAATCAACCAGAATACAGATCCATGATTGGAAGTATGCTTTATCTAACCGGGACAAGACCTGATATTTTGCATGCAGTTCGGATTGTTGGACGATTCCAAGCTAATCCAAAAGAGTCACACCTTCAGGCTCTAAAAATAATATTCAATTATCTACGAGGGACTCAATACTTTGATCTATGGTATCCAAAGAACATTGATCTTACTCTTCATTCTTACACAGATGCGGATTGGGCTGCAAATGTTGATGATCGAAAAAGCACTAGTGGTGGTGCATTCTATATGGTGCCCCAATTAGTATCTTGGTTCAGCAAGAAACAAAGTTCTATTGTCTTATCTATAGCAGAAGGATAATATGTTGCTGCAGCATCATGTTACACACAATTACTTTGGATGATGGAGACTTTACAAGACATTCAAATTAAATGTTCACCTCCCATATCCATTTTATGTGATAATCGAAGTTCCATTAGTATCTCAAAGAATATTTTTATGCATTCCAAGACCAAGAATATTCCTATCAAGTATCACTTCCTACATGAACAAGTGCCTGAATTTTTTTTTAAATTGGAGTATGTTGCCTCCAAAGAACAAGTTGTTGATATATTTACTAAGCCTCTTCCTAGGGAAACATTCGAATATCTCAGATAGAAGCTGGGAGTTGTCTCTGCCTCTTTGATCAAATCTACTTAATTTTAGAAGATTAAATTCAACACGCTAGTTTCATGAAGGTGAATCGCATATATACACGAGTTTCTGTGCAAAAAACCGCGTATGGGTTTTGCTGACATATATTCTCTAGATCAACATTAAGACCAAATGTGGTGCTATTGGGTAATCACTGTTTTGATCTAGTCTTCATATTTCTGTATCATTCTCCGATATTTATCTCCTTAATATAGATGCTTTGATGAATTGGTTGTTGAAAGTGTTCAGGATGCACAAGCTTAGGTGGAGCACCTACCTTGTTGAAGAGGATGCATTGTTGGCATTCCGATTTATGATTTCTCTCTTGAGATCTTTTGGTCCTGGTTATGAAAATCCATTTCTGTAATTTTATGCAAAAGGAAATGTTGATACTCATGATGTAAATTTTTATATTCAGTCATGTAAGGACTTTGTCAAATTGTAAACCCACTTGGTTGGGTAGTTGAGTCAAAATTTGTAAACCCACTTGGTTGGATAGTTCAGTAAAATATGTAATTCCACTTGGTTTGATCATTGATGTAAGTATGAGTACTTGGTGATAGGAAAGGTCATAATTGGTTGAGTTATAGAGTCATGTACTTCATTGAAAAATCTGTCTGAAGATTCAGTATAAACTCAGGGGTAGCATGGTCAATACAATTGTTGGCTCGAGGGGTCCTAACCTAGGTTCGAAGGTTAAGGTTTGCCAACAAACCCCTATATTGATGGCCATTTTAGCAGTGACCTACTTGCACAGGCTAGAGTCTCACTCGAAGCAGTATGGGTGGGTGCTAGAACCAATTTTCCGCACCCTGAGAGAGAGAGCAGGTAAGTCGAACTGTTCGATAACTATCAAATCTACGCAGTCAGAGTTTGTTCGTGGGACTTTCAATGATTAACCAAAGTAAAATTTTATCATATTTATATAATAGGCTCACATCCACGTGCGGATAGACAAGTATAAGCATAAAAAAATATATTCACAACAGACTTAATCAGATTGCAGATATAGTTATCATAACATAGATAATTTGCAACTCATAAACACATATCATTCACAGCTCGTAACAGAATCACATATAATGCGAGTCCACAGTAATCATAACCATATAGATCAAACAACATTGGATATCCACAATAATTTGCATATATTACTTATCAAAAGTCTCTTACATACCCCAAACACACCTGCACACACAACCAGTAGGGTCTGCACACAGTAGGACTGAGGATCTCCATGCACACAGCCAGCAGGAGTCCTTTCCCCGAAAACCAAAACAGATCTACTAATTCACAATTCATATCAAGCTTAATCCAAGTCTGTCTTACAACTCAAAAAGGTTCAACTACTTATAATATTTTAGCCTACACATTCAATGGTCTGCAAACTGTGGTTTGCAGTCTCATGGTCTACCCTAGGCCCATTTACAATGCATTAGGGGCTTTGAACCACCCCAAAACCCATGCGTTAGGCTAAATATAATCAAAAATATATAAAATGGACCAGTTTTGTAACTCTTTTAGGAGACCATGTTTCAACAATCCCCCAACACAATCTTGTGACTCGTCTCGAGTCACTGTGGTGGTGGGGTCTCCACATGCGCATTGTGCATTGACAACTGCGACCAACGGGGGCAGCACTTCTTGACTCTGAGCAACAAAAATCTGCACAATATCTACAAGCTTTTGTGAGTTTGGTCCCTCTGTCACAGCCGTGACACTCTCTAGTGTCTGGTTTAGTCACTTCACAACACCATCAACATCCTGCGTGTGCTGGAAGGCCGCAACAGTCCAAGGATTTAAGCATTCTCTGATAACATGCTTCTTCTGGCGGAGTCCCTCAATCTCATCTTGGAGGGTGTTGCTGGTCCGGAATCGCACCAAACACTATGCAGGGACCAACGTAGGTAATATAGCCTTGATCTGCTCGAAAGCTTCCTCCTTCTATCGCAAGTCCTGATTGATTTTGTAGAGGACTAGATCACATTGGATCTTGATCCAAAGCTGCATGGTGTCCTTGAGTAACCTGGCGCCTTCATCAATATTTCTTGTAATGGTGTTGGTAGCCTCAGTCACTAGCACAACGCACTGGGCTCATACCTCCGGGGGTGTTTCAGGCTACAGTTTGGCTTGTAAGTCAGAGATTTGCTACTCAAAATGAGTCTTAAGGACTTGCATTTCCGTCTTGGAAGCCTTCAATGCTACGACCAATCCTTCCACTTTAGCCCAGGGATTGGTTGCGGCCAAGATTTCTTTCGTAACTTCAGTGGAGAGCTCATGGATTAGAGTTTCGAGCTCTGCATGTTTTTCAATAGAAAAGAGTACCTCTACATGTTGTTGTGCGATGGTTTGTTCAGCCATACGAAGTTGGTGGTGTACTTGCTGGTCCCAGCGGTGAATCTCTTGAAACTTTGTAGTGTGGAGACCCTGTAATGCTGTGTGGGGTAGCTTGGAAAGATTTAGTTGCACCCTTTTACTTGCTTGAAGCTAGATCTCTTGGTCCAGTGTACTGACTAGAAGGGTGATGCTAGGTAAGGGACAAAGGCGGCTTTCTTCTGTGGCTAGCGATGTACTACTAGATGCCACGAAAATCCATCCCTGAACCATGTTGGTCTGAATGGTGTCTACCTTTAACTCCAAGGTTCACAGCTGTTCCTAGATAGCACTGATCACAGCCATCTGGTGTTCCTCTAACTTGACCCATTTTTCATCTATAGCCAATTTAATAGCATCTGCTATTTGTTCGAGATCTCCATCTGTCAACATAACCGTCTCATCTCGTTCCTTCCGTTGGGCACTCTACCTCTTTCAGGGTCCCTTGACAGGCTCGCTTGTGTGTTTCGTACCTCCGACGTTCACTTCCTTCGTGCCTAACTGCGACTCAACCTGGGTCTCGGCTCTGGTGTTCTTCATGGTGGCATGTGGTGGCTGTGTGTCCTTTTTCGTGGCTGCGCCGGAATCTTTCCTTGTGCTTTCGGTCTCCTTGGTGGTAACATGTGGGGGTACTTGCGTCGTGCTAGTACTAGTGGTGCCCCTTGCACCGGTTTTGAAGCCTATCTTCCAAGATGGAGGCCATAGTCCAATCACATTGTCGATTTCCTCGTCTGCTACCATATAAGGGAGTGATGTCCAGGTTTTATCCTTGTGGCTCCGAATCTAAATGGTATTTGTGGTAACCTAGAATGTTGTGTTACTCTTTTAATTTTCATATAGAGTGGGGAAAAACTAAGGTCAAGCATTGATGGTTGTGGCCACGCTACTATGAAAGAGGACCTATAAGACTTGGTTATCTTCTATGCATTGTGCGTCCCTGGAATCCCAGAGATGGGCATGCCAGGCCCCTTCGCACATATCTGGAGGGAGATCGGGGAGGACTAACTCCGCAAAGGTTTCCCAAGCAACCAGGGCTATAAGAAATAGTATCCAGGCATAGCATAAGGCTTTACCCTACTCCTGGGATTCGTGGACATTGGCTAAGAACTCATCGCATAAGTATTGGGCCCAATTGGTGTAGAACCCCTTCGCACATTGCCCGTCGAGTGGAATAACGTAGGTAGGGATGGTTATGACCTATCACTTTCGCATTAGCTTGCAGGCCAATAATATGGTACCCATCTGCATAGCTAGGTCATTGATGGATTTTATGACGAAGCCCCGCGTATTCCTCTCCACATGGTAAGTCTTACACACATACTTAGCGGTGTCCCCTACATATTTCTTGCCTACACGTAGCAGAGGGTGTGGCCCATTCATGGGAAGGCTTGTGATTCTATGAACCAAGGCAACATCTATGGGGATCCTATCCCGAATCCACAGGTAGCCATTATGTACTAGGGCGAGCATCTGTCAAGCTAGACGATCTGTGATGTTGTAATGGCCAAAGTGAAGCATACGTAGCAGGTTTAAGAGACCAGATCTGGCCAATTCGCTCATCCAGCGTCAAGGAATGATTGTAACCCCATCATCCACGTAAATTGTTTCGAAGTACAACGCGGGGGTCAGCTCAGGGAAGGCTTCATAATTTTCCAAGTTGTGATCGTCAAATTTAACTTCATG
Organism: Pinus albicaulis; assembly: GCA_034641835.2. Classification (NCBI taxonomy): domain Eukaryota; kingdom Viridiplantae; phylum Streptophyta; class Pinopsida; order Pinales; family Pinaceae; genus Pinus; species Pinus albicaulis. The sequence continues at coordinate 1,158,001,142 of CM076570.1, read as the reverse complement.
GAGCTTCCCACAGGGGTTGCTCAGGACAGGGACTTCTCCTGGGGTTAGCAGCATCTGTAGGTAGGTAACCAGGCCATCAAGGTTCTTTGGTGTGTGTGTCAAGGGCCTATACGGGCGGATGAATGGAGGTAAAAATTTGATCGGATTAGCAAAAAGAGCTCCTTCATGCACATCCTGAGCCTTAGGTGTTGTTCGTGGGGACTTGGCATGCCTCCGGGAGGTCCTTAGCTTCCCTGAAGCCCACTTCACAGCTTTGGGAGGCTTCCCTGAGTCCTATGCCTGCTCTCTTCCCTTCCTCGTGACCGACATTGAGGGCACTTCTTCATCCTTAGACCTGATCTCCATTACTTCCTCAACTTCTGGGGCAGTAGGGGCCGAGGGCTCAACTTGGTTGGTGGTAGTCATGCTAGTGTAGAAAATGAATCCTAATTCTGGGTGGCTACTTTTAGTAGGGGGAGGTTGATCCATCATGAGAGGGACAGTATAGACCTGAAAAATCTGATAGCTAAGGCTCTCGCGAGATCAAGAGGACATGTGCAAGTTATGCAAGTGAGACGGAACCCTTGTTTGAGCTATCCAACCCTTTTTATAGCGCTCGTGGGCATCCAACGATAGGGTAAAATTGACTTGGAAGTCATCATCAGGTAAACGATAAAAAATCTGCACAATCTGCCTCATTAAATTCCAGTGGCCCTCCCCTTTTAACAGGAACTTTTTCTTTTTACCAGATGTGACTGTGCCAAGGGCTATTTTTTGTACCTCCTCTGCTTTTGGTGTTCCTGTTATGCCTAGTTCAAACACCTACCCCTCCTGTGCATCTTCCCCCAACACAGGCTTAAGCCCTGAGTACTTCAAACCCAAAGATATGATTGCGTGGTTTGTGTCACTGCAACAGAACCATGCCGCCTTCATGAGAAATTCTTTCGGAGTTGCTATGATTACTATGTATTTTCGAACAAACATTTTTTAATAACTTATGTCACTGAGAAGTGACTGAAGCCGCCCTTTTTTTGTGGGAGATGGTGGAGATATAATATTCGTATCCCCAATTTTTGCCAACGTGGGGTGCATCTCAATGCTATCCATTCGCAGCTCGAGTGGTCTGGGACCCGTGAGCACCCTGTTCAATTCTAAGCTAGGATCATCTCATGGATCATTATTACCTTCTCTTGGGACTAGGCTAGAATATTTGATCATGCTTGGTGTCCGCGGCTCCCAATCGGGTATTTCAGGTGTGACATATAGGTGCAATTCACCCCATGCTACTGTGTCAATGTCCTCCAAAGATACGTCAAGCGCCTCTATTCTGTCTATTATCCCAAATGTTCCCAGAAATTCATCCCTCAAAGCCTTCCAGTGGCAAGTGCGCTGATGGAGCTCTGAATCTAAGTACCATGTAGTGGGAAATGGTCCCAGGGCATGAATAAGTAGATGAACCCTCTCCTGGGCAATTCTATCGCACCATTGATTTACCCATGCGAACAAATACTCTCAAGGATCTTCGGATCCAAGGAACGCTCTAGTTCATACGTTGGCTGGGGCCTCAAATCATAGGATCATCATATTTTGACACTCTTCCCAATACTAAAATTCCTCATCATGCGTTACCCACCATTGCGTAGGTGTCCCATGCATGGCCATCTTACAGGCCCATAGTCGTCATCCTTGGGAAACCTCAGCTTCGAATGCTTGTAAAAAGTCCCTAACATTGCCAGAAACATCGAAATAAGGTAGATATTTTACCTCTAAGGAGATGTTGTGGAAGTTCTTCGTGATCTAAAGACATCTCAGCGTAGAGACATCATGTAACCGGTTTTTCCAATTCTCCATTTCCCCATCAAATTTGGAGAAATGTTCACTGTCCTTTTCCCAACAGAGTACCCCCTCTGCTGTGGGGTTGATCCAATCTTCATCTTGCGCATTAAACTTATAGATGTGATCTACATCCTTTTTTTCATGCACTGGTTTGGTGTATCATTCGCCCTCCACCAGATCTAGTGGTACTATTACCCTTATACCATTATTTTCAAATATCACACTTCTCTTCTTTAGGTTAATGATGCCTCCCATATCAATGGCCCAATCCAAGCCTAGGAGCACATGGTAGGGGTCCTTATCTTCGAAAAACTAGATTACTTCAAATTCAACCTGGACCTTAACCCCTATGATATCCACCACAATCTTCGCTAGTCTTCCTAATGGAATGATCTTCTATTGATTGGCCATACGCAACTGGGTAGTGGACCATTCCAACTTAGGTTCCCCCATTCCTTGCCAAGTTTTTTTAGATAACACATTCGCATCCGACCCTAGGTCAAAAATAACCTGATAACATCTCATAATCGTCGATCTGTGCAGTCAACTGCATCTCCTTGCAGGTGTGTTTCTTATACTTATAGAGTTTATGTACATCCTTGACTTCCGGAGGGAGGATAGGTCATGTTGTGCAACTATCTATCAATGACTGAAGATTATCCATAGCCCTTGGGTTGCGCAGCAGCTTCATACATGCTTGTAAAAATGGTTTGAGCTCCTCATCTGCCTAGAGGTCTTTACACAGCTGCAAAGTAGATGCCTCTGCCTCGGCAACATCCTTGCAAGCTGTGATAAATGTTTCTTTCTCCTTCTTTGGATTGAACCCTTCCTTTTTACTAACTATTGGTCGAATCAGAGGCTTGGTTGTACTTTTCTCCTAAGGCCCCCCTGGTGGCCATCCCACTGCATGTTATGATATGTATGCTTGGATATTTGTCTCATACTTCATCCTTAACCCTCAGCACATTTTGCGCAAGTGTCGACTGCTTTTCTTGCATCTTCGCCATCAAGACTGGACAATATTAAATTGCATGGTCCAACTGCCTACAATACCAGTATGTCTGTCTTGTGGGGTTTGGATATTCCCTCGCAAAGTTCCCTACCTCTCCAAAGTTATAATAGATGAGTTGCCATCGTCCTCGACCTATGCTTCCACCTCTTCCACCTCCCCTGCCCCTTGATGGGGAGCCCCCTGTGCTTGAGAGTGATTTGGGGAAAGATGGGGCTAACTACACCCTATAAAGATTCCCTTGATCAATCATCAAATCATACATCCGTCAGTTTTGTTCATCCTGTCCAACTGACCTGCAGAACCTTAACCATTGTTATATTACTTCTGGGACGTACGCAACAAGGCGAAGACAGTGGTCCGTGTCATGCAACCCTGCAACTTGGCAATAATTGCACCATAGTGCTAGCCCACTTGGTCTTGAAAATTCCCTAGGGCGCAGTGGACTAGGTCCCCCAGCCTGCATGTAGTCTGTTAATAGCGGGCATTTATCCTTGGTGTGACCATTCGTCCTGCAACATATGCACCATCTTTCTGGGCTAGCCTCTGCACCTCCCTCCTTCCGCAAGTGTTGGATCTCCATGTGCATCACCTCCAGTTGTCCTTGGATCTGCTTGATGCCTAGCTAGGCATCATCTCTGGGCGCATCTTTTAACTTCATAACGACCTCTAGGGATTTTTCCAGTGATTCAAAATTTTCGTGACCCATAGGTACGCGTAGGTGAGGCAACAACATAGCAATGTGCTGTCTATCATTGTATTGAAATCCTCCTTCCTTGATCACCTTCTTCAGCTGTTGATTTGCCTCCCATACAGATTCATAAGGCCCTTGCTTGAAATCCTTTCGATCGACCACTATTTGAGAATAGGATTTAGGTTTCTTGAACTGTTGTTTTAAGTCGTTCTTGACCTCTTCCATAGTAGAGTTTTCCTGTTGTCCGATGTATCCCATGTACCACTCCAAACCTCTTCCTTCGAAGGCAAGGGACAACTATGCCCTCTTCCCCATGTTACTAACTCCATTCTGCGCAGTCCATACCGATTTTGCGACAAGCTAGAACTGCTCCATGTCCTCATCTCCCACACCCGTAAAGGTAGGCAATTTCATGTGCAAAGCCATGTCGTCTTCTGGTGGTGGTTTTTTTTTACTGTGAATTCCTAAGCTTTCCATTCGAACCATTCATTAATTTCTTTTCTTTCCAGTTTCCATTACGGCCTTGGCATTACCCGATCCCTATCTCAAAATGCTCCCGATCTCGACAACGGAACCATTTGTTGGCTCGAGTGGTCCTAACCTAGGTTTGGAGGTTAAGGTTTGCCAACAAACCCCTATACTACTGGCCCTTTTGGTAGTGACTTGGTTACGTAGGCCAAAGTCTCACCCGAAGCAGTATGGATGGATGTTGGAACGAGTTTTGCGCACCCTGAGAGAGAGAGCAGGTAAGTCGAGCCGTTCGGCAACTATCAGATCTACGGAGTCAGAGTTCGTTCGCAAGACTTTCAATGATTAACCAGAGTATAGTTTTACAATATTTATATAACAAGCTTACATCCACATGTGGACAACAAATTATAAGCATAAAACAATATATTCGCAACAGACTTAATCAGATTGCAGATACAGTTATCATAACACAGATAGTTCGCAGCTCATAAACACATATCATTCGTAGCTCATAACAGAATCACATATAATGCAAGTCCACAGTAATCATAACTAGACAGATCAAACAACATCAGATATCCACAATAATTTGCAAATATTACTTACCAAAAGTTTGTTACATACCACAAACCCATCTGCACACACAGCCAGTAGAGTCCGCACATAGCAGGACTGAGGATCTCTACGCACATAGCCAGCAGGAATCCTTTCCCCAAAAACCCAAACAGATCTAGTAATTTGCAATTCGTATCAATCTTAATCCAAGTCTATCTTACAACTCAAAAAGGTTCAACTACTTATCCTATTTTAGCCTATGCATCCAATGGTACACAAACCATGGTTTGCAGACTCTTGGTCTACCCTTGGCCCATTTAAAATGCATTAGGGGCTTTGAGCCATCCCAAAACCCCTGCATTAGACTAAATATAATAAAAAATATACAAAATGGACTAGTTTCACAGCACTTGTAGGAGACCCTGTTCCAACAACAATGCACATAAGATCTACAACGCCCTTATTTATACAAGGAAAAAGAAACCTTGTTTCGGTATTGATCTACCCTTTGCCCTTGATGTCAAAGGGGGAGAGTATTTTGGTGTTTGAATAATGGTTATGATTAGTTTACTTATCTGTTGTGGTGATCAAACACCATCATGGTTGCCATCAAGTCCAAAGGGGGAGATTGTTGGCAATATGATGAAATATGTTGTCCTTGATGGCAACCTACTTGATGAAGATGTCCTTGATGGAAACCTACTCAATGAGTTTCCTTTTGATAGCAACCTATTTGTTAAAGATGTAAAAATGATGTTTCTATAGGTCATTTCAGATGTGACAGAGAAATTAATTCCAATAAGTGCCCGAAAAATGAAACAGGAAATATTTCTCAATGTATACGCAGGTTTGATGAAGGAAACCCGCGTATGGATGCAATGTATATACTACTTTTATGAAGGAAACCTGCATATACATTCAAAATTAGTATATAAATAGTTTTCATGAAGAGAAGTCGCATATCCACGCGGATAAGCACGATCCAAGTCGAGTATGCCTTTTTCCCTCTATAATTATGATACCAAGGGGTATTACCATGGTATTAGCCCACAGTTTTGAGTGTTGTGTCATCTATTTGATTTCGTCCAAAGAATACCATCGACAGGTGTGTGGCTTTCGTTCACGGTATTGATAAAGGCTAAATCTATATAAGGAGAAGAAGATCATAGTGCAAATTGTGCATGTGTAAGGGCTGTTACTAAATACTCCTCTCTGAAGTATATCTACATGGGATGAACTTTTTTTTATTGATAGATATGAATCTATGATGCACCCTTGGATACAATGATGGTTCAGGATCTCTAGACCTGAAATAATTATGTTCTTGCATGATCTATTTGAAGAGATGATTATATTTGTGACCTAGCGACAGTTAGCTGAAGTGAAGTGAAGAAATTTGGGTAAGTTCTATAGATCTAGCACACTTTGAAAATTTAATATTTACAGATCTATACGCTAGTTCATCTTGGTAAAAGCGTGTATATATGTGACATTGTTTAAGAAAAGTTGCGTATGAAGTCAGGGTTTTTTGAAGATTATTACATAGTTTTTCTATTATTGCTACTATTATTTGTGGTGTCTGTCAATGAAGTATTCATGAAGATCTGGGTTGTTTGAATATTATACATGATGCTAAGTTGAATATGTCCAAATCTTATCAATAAATGAGTAAACATGGTTAATGATGATTGATTATTTGAAGGTTCTGCATTTCTGAAAAGATGTCTGATTGAAAGCCTCAGATCTGGATCTGAGACGGATCATATTCTGAAATGCAGTATTCTTAGACCTATACGCAGGTTGGTGTTAAGGAAAGTGCGTATACATGCGGGTTCTGTGAAGCAAAGTAGCGTATGCATTTTAAGATGATAAAATTTCAGGGTTAAGCTTGATTTTGCATATTGATTCTGAAGTCTGGGTTATTTCTGAGATCTGGTTATAGTGATCTCACTATTTTATGATTGATGTATTGGCTGAAGTTTATTATTTTTGATCTTTGTGAAGGGTTGTTTTGAAGCTGTTTGATCCAGTGCGAAAATTGATGAAACATGGTCTACAGTGTTTTTGAGGGTTTAAGCCTTCGGTGTGGTAGTAGAAGCTTCCTACCAATAGAAGCTGGTGTTCTGATCAGCGGGTTGAATCTCCCTTCCAGTAGTGGTTGGAAAATGAGCTCAGGGGGTTGTAGCTCCCTTCCTGTAGCAGCAAGAAAATGAGAGAAAGTTTCAGCCTTTTGGAGGTAGATGCCTGCATACTCATACAAGTCTGCATCAGTAAAAAATTGTAAACAATTTTCCATATAATAAATATAGAGGATAGAGACAACAGCAGCAATGGTTTTCTCCTGAATTGGGTTTCCACCTTAAATCCTGGTGTTCATGTGTGTTGTGTATGGTTGATTGTTTATTCTATTATTACAACAAAATCTTATTGCTTACTAAAATATTTGATGAATGAATGATGAATTGATCTAAGTAAAGAATTATATGCATAGTAATATCCCTTGTCATACGCAAGTTTTATTAAGAATATCCACGTGTATACGCGAGTTGGTTCATTAGAGTTGTGTATGGAATTTAGTAAAGAAAAAGTAAAAGTTTTTAGTAAGCTCTAAATACAGATTCACCCTCCCCCCCCCTCTCAGTATTTTTACCAATAATTGGTATCAGAGCAAGTCCTTCTGAAGAAGCTTAATCACTAGAAAGAAGATCAGCTAAGGTGAGAAATGAAGATGGGACAACATCTATCAGGCCTCCTCTCTTCAATGAAAACAAGTTAATCTTCTGGAAGACAAGGACAAGATCCTATCTTCAGTCTCTTGGATCATATGTATGGGCTATAGTTGAAGGAAGTTATCAACGTCCAACATCAGTTCCAACAGATACAGTAGAAAGAAATAAATATGAAACTAATGCAAAGGCGATCAATGCATTATTGGGAAGTCTGAATAAATAAAAATTTGTCAAAGTCATGTAGTTGAATACAGCAAAGGAGATATGGGACAAAATCATTCTAAGCTATGAGGTTATACGAAGGTAAAAATTGCTAAACTCCAAACTCTCAGAATTCAATATGAAAATCTCAGGATTCATAATGAGGAAAGAATTTCCAGTTTCTTTTTATGTCTAGATGATGTTGTAAATTGTATGAGAAATATCGGTGAAGCCATAAATGACACTAATTTGGTAGAAAAGGTTTTAAGATCTCTAACTCCCAAATTTGAGTCAAAAGTGTCTTCTATTAAAGAGAAGCAGGATCTACAAACTCTTACTATTGTTCAACTTCATGGTATTTTGACTACTTGTGAAATGAGAAAAGGAGGTCCATTTGGAAGAAGTTGTCTTTAGAGCTGTCACAAAAGGAAAAGAAGTAGAAGAACAAGAAGGATCAGGGTATGTTTTAGAAGAAAATGACATAAATTTTGTAAAGAAGCTACAACCTGGAACTGGAAGGTTCAGAGGTAAGCTTTCTTTTAAATGTTTTCCTTGTGGAAGATTCAGTCATTATGCTGCTAAGTGTCCCCATAAAGAAAAACATGAAAAAGGAAAGGAAATGGCAAAAGGAAATAAGAATCGGTTTATTATACTCATGAAGATAGTGATGGGCTATCAAATAGTGAAGAAGGAGAATCTGATTAAGATGTTAGACTACTCATGGATTTTGAAAAAGACTCTAGTGAGGCTAAAGATACCTTTATGGATGCACTAGAAGAAAATGATTTTCTTGAAGAAATTAATCAGCTCAAAATATGTTTGGAAGAAAACAAAATTGCCATAGATACTCTGAAGAATCAGCTTATAGAAAAGGAGAAGCATAATGAGAAATTACAATGTGAAATAGTAAGTCTAAGAAAGGAAATTGAGAAAGAGAAAAATTTAAATCTTAGATTTGATAAAGGAATTGAAACCTTAGATGAAATTATCAAGGTTAAACGCTCTCCTTTTGTAAATATAGGCCTTGGATATATCGGAGAATCCTCTCAGTCTTCAGCACCAAGCTATCTAAATGCAGCTAAAGCCAGCCTACAAAATTTCATCAATCAGGAAGATAACAAAGAAACTTCACAAGTAAAGCATGACCACTTCAATGCAAAGAACAATAGAAGAAATATCAATCATAGAAATACCAATCAGCAGGTAAACACAAATATAAGGTTTCATGATCACAAAAGTCCATTCTTTAATGGAAAATGTTTCTCATGTCACAATTTTGGTCATAAAGTTGTTCAATGTGTTGCCTACAAAACCATCATGACCAAAGAAGAAAGAAAGCAAGGAAATGAGACTATAATAAAAAAGAATACTTATAACAACTTTCCCCCCCTTCAAAATGAAATTGAATGTTCTTATTTCAATAAATTTGGACATGAAGAATATGAATCAGGAGCAAACTTCAGCCAAAAGAACATATACCTTCTAATTCCAAGGTATGGAGAAAGAAGGACTTAGAAGTTGAAAGCTATGGCATAGATTTATTTGCTAAAGTGTTAAGTCCCTATATTACTAGTATAGTCCCTTATTGTTGTTAGTGTAACCCCCTTATTGTTATTATTGTACCCTTGTAACCCCCACTTTATTATTATTGTGCCCTTAAATTATTATTGTTAGGTCGGCTAGGATTACATTGTGGCCCACTAGGATTACATTATGGCCCCATGGACTCCTATATATAGAAAGGAGGTTTTGTGAATTGGATCATCTGAGAGTTGTTCATTTATGTAATGTATTTGAGGTTTCCCCCTCGAAGTGGCTCATTTATAAGGCGTTGATATCTCTTTTCTTCTCTTTTTGGAGCTGGTTACACAACATTAGGGTTTCGCTGCTCCAAACAGGTCATCGTGGCAGTTTCGCTATAACTGTTTTTCTACGAAGTTTCAGAATCTGAAATTTTTAGGGTGCGAAGCTGAAATCCTGAGGAAGATTTTCTAAAAATTTCAGAGCTTGGTTCACAATATTTTCGGAGATATCATCTCTGGAAGTTAGGTCTTTTTTCAAGCTCCTAAACAGGTCATCGTGGAATTTTCGCTATAAATTGTTTTCTACGAAGTTTCAGAATCTGAAATTCATATGGTGTGAAGCTGAAATCCTGAGGAAATGCTTCAAAAAATTTCAGAGCTTGGTTCGCAATATTTTTGGAGATATGATCTGTGGAAGGTAGTGCTTTTTTAGGCTCCTGAATTGCATCTCAAAGAGGTGATCGTGGGAAAAGTTCAATAACTCTCTCTCTGGGTAGTGGATTTGAGTTCCGTAAAAAGTGGTCACAAGTACATGGACTGTAGTTTCTTGGCTATCAATTTCAGATACAAAGGACGAAACAGTGACACGTGGAAATTCCTACAAGTTTTCTCTACTGAACCAGTCCAGAATTAAGTCATTGTGGGAGATTGGACACAACTTTGTCTTGGAGAATCCAAATCAGGTAGGACCTGTGGCATTCAAAAGAGACTTTAGAGGGCTATTTTATTTCTGAATTTTAGATATTTAATAGTCACAATAATAGATATAATCCAATTCCAATATCGAGATCCTCAAAAGCAAGTAAAAGGTGTGTATTGTTTTTCCCGAATTGCATAAATCTTGTTTGAAAAATCAGTTTGAAGTGAGTCCAAGGGCCTATTGAGAATATATTTCAGTATTGTGTTCTGAAATGCCTCCTAAAAATAATTCAACACCCATTAAGCCCTCAGAAATCTATACTATGATGCATGAAGTGGAAGAATTGCAGTATGAGATATCAAAATTACGGTACCAAGTGCAACAAATTTCGATCTTACGAAGAGCAACCGAAGCTGACATAGATGGTTTAAAAGAAGAAATGGAGGCTAAGTTGGATGGTTTAAAGGATAAAATAATAGCTAATATGGATGATAAATTAGTGGAAGATGACATCGAGCATCAACAACAAGTTCTCCAACTCTCAAAGGATAACCTAACTTTGGTGCAGAATCTAATGAAACAACAGGAATATCAACATCACATTGAAAGAAGTTCTGAAGCAGTCACAAAAACAAGAACTCGACAATTACGATCAATTTCAGAGTATCTCAGTAAGTGGAAGAACTTTCCTGTAGAAGATTCCACATGGGAGGATGATAATTTTATACAGAAGCATCAAGAAATAATCAAGCGTTGAGGACAACACTTGTTTGAAGGAGAGGGGCATGTTAGGTCCCTATATCACTAGTATAGTCCCTTATTATTGTTAGTGTAAACCCCTTATTTTTATTATTGTACCCTTGTAACCCCCATTTTTTTATTATTGTTCCCTTAAATTATTATTGTTAGGTCGGCTAGGATTACATTGTGGCCCACTAGGATTACATTATGGCCCCATGGACTCCTATATATAGAAAGGAGGTTTTTTGAATTGGATCATCTGAGAATTGTGCATTTATGTAATGTATTGGAGGTTGCCCCCTCGAAGTGGCTTATTTCTAAGGCGTTGATATCTTTTTCTTCTATTTTTGGAGCTGGTTACACAACATAAAGGGGAAGAAAACCAATGGTACATTGATAGTGGATGTTCAAAACACATGACATGTGATTGAAATAAACTCCTTTAATAAAATTCTCCAGAAAAAGAAAATAATGTCACCTTTGGAAATGACACTCCTACTGTCATTAAAGGAAAAGGTTCTATTTTTCTAAAAGAAAAATTAAAAGCTAACAATTTTATGTATGTGGATGGATTAAAACATAACCTATTGAGTGTGAGTCAAATGTGTGATCAAGGAACTAAATTTGTCTTTAGTTCCAAATAATGTGTGGTACATGAACTTGACATAGGAAAAACAGTAATAAAGGGAACTAGAACACCAAGCAATCTGTATGTATTGAAAGGTTGCAAAGAACAATGTTACTTGGGTAAATCGTCAGAAAATTGGCTATGGCATAGAAGATTGAGGCATTTTCGTTTGTCCCAAATAAAAAAATCTAGTAGACTCAAAGTGGTTCGTGATCTTTCGAGCATCACTCTGCTTGAAAGTACCATATGAAAATCTTGCCAATTCAGTGAGAAAACCAGATTACAATTCAATGCCAAAGAAGGATCAACAAGTAAGCCTATTGAGCTCATACATCTTGACTTATGTGGACCTATGAGGAAAAATTCACCCATGGAGAACAATACTATATTATTTTTATTGATGACTTCTCTAGAATGTGTTGGATTGGGTTACTAATACACAAAGATGAAGCATTTGAAAATTTTGAGATCTTCAAAGCCCTGGTTGAAAATGAATTATATCTAAAAATAAAATATGTTAGATCTGACCGAGGAGGCGAATATATATCAGATGAATTCTTTGATTTTTTTTTATTACATGGCATAAGAAGACAGTTTTCTGTAGCTAGAACCCCACAGCAAAATTGCATGGCAGAAAGAATGAATAGAATAGTTAAAAAAATGACTTATGCTATGCTTAATGATTCTAGAACACCTAATACCATTTGGGGAGAAGCAACACATGCCGCAGTAAATATTCTTAACAAGGCTCATGTTAGTGTGAACAGTGATAAAACTCCCTATGAGCTCTGGTATGGTAATCTTCCAACTGTAAAGCATGTTATACTTTTTGGAAGAAAATGTTTTATCAATAACAATGATGAAAAACTTGGTAAGTTTGAACCTAGAGAAGATGAAGGAATTTTTCTTGGCTATTCTTATAGAAGTAAAGCATATAAATTTTGAGAGTGCAAGCTTTTGTGATCCATAACATTTTAAAAATATAAATTTTCTGGGAAATCACATAATAAATTTCATAATCGACGCGTTTCAAACTACGAACTGTAGTTCATCCTGATATCTGCTTTCCTCAATGGTGATCTAGAAGAAGAAGTTTGTATAGAATAACTAGAAGGATTCATTTTGGGAAATGATGAAAAACTTGTTTGGAAACTTAAAAAGACTTTATATGGTCTCAAACAAGCTCCAAGGGCATGGTACTATCGTCTTGACAAATATCTTCATCAACAAGGTTTTTGAAAGGGAGCTGCTGATAGGAAATTATACACAAAATTTGAAAATGATAAACTATTGATTGTAGTTGTATATGTTGATGACATCATTTTTGGAAGTAATGAAGAGTCCATGGGTTAGAAATTTTCTTCTGTTATGCAGCAAGAATTTGAAATATATTTACTTAGGGAACCAACATTTTTTCTTGGCTTACAAGTGCAAAAAGTAACAGATGGCATACTTTTATTACAAGCAAAATATCTTATTAAAATTCTGAAGAAGTATGGTATGGAAGACTGCAAACCTATAAGTACACCAATGGTAACTAGGTGTAACCTCAGTTTTCTTGATGATTCTCCCATGGTGAATCAACCAGAATACAGATCCATGTTTGGAATTCTGCTTTATCTAACCGAGACAAGACCTAATATTATGCATGTAGTTGGGATTGTTGGACGATTACAAGCTAATAAAAAATATTCACACCTTCAGGCTATAAAAATAATATTCAAATATCTACAAGGGACTCAAGACTTTGGTCTACGGTATCCAAAGTATGTTGATCTTACACTTCATGCTTACAGAGATGCGGATTGGGCTGGAAATGTTCATGATAAAAAAGCACTAGTGGTGGTGCATTCTATATTGCGCCCCGATTAGTATCTTGGTTCAACAAGAAACAAAGTTTTATTGCCTTATCTACAGCAGAAGTAGAATATGTGGCTGATGCATCATGTTGCACATAATAACTTTGGATGATGCAGATTTTACAAGACATTCAAATGAAATGTTCACCCCCCATCTCCATTTTGTGTGATAATACAAGTGCCATTAGTATATGAAAGAATCATGTTATGCATTCCAAGACCAAGCAAATTCCTATCAAGTATCACTTCCTACATGAACAAGTGCTTGAACAAAAGGTTAAATTGGAGTATGTTCTCTCTAAAGAACAAGCTGCTAATATATTTACTAAACCTCTTCCTAGGGAAGAATTCAAATATATCAGACAAAACTTGGGAGTTGTCTCTGCCTCTCTAATAAAATATAATTAATTTTAGAAGATTAAATATGGTACGCTGGTTTCATGAAGGCGAATTGCGTATATACACGAGTTTCTGCAAAAAACCGCGTATGGGTTTTGATGACAGATATTCTCTGGATCAGCATTCGGACTAGATCTAGTGTTGTTGGGTAATCTCTGTTTTGATCTAGTCTTCATCTTTCTGTATCATTCTATGATATTTATCTCCTTGATATAGATGCTTTGATGAATTGTTTGTTGAAAGTGTTCAAGTTGTGCAAGCTTAGGGGGAGCACCTACCTGGTTGAAGAGGATGCATTGTTAGCATTCTGATTTGGTTTCTGATTTATGATTTCTCTCTTAAGATCTTTTGGTCCTGGTTATGAAAATCCATTTATGTAATTCGATGCAAAAGGAAATGTTGATACTCATGATGTAAATTGTTATATTTAGTCAAAATTTGAGTCAAAATTTGTAAACCCACTTGGTTGGGTAGTTGAGTCAAAATTTGTAAACCCACTTGGTTGGGTAGTTTTTTCAAATATGTAATTCCACTTGGTTGGATCATTGATGTAAGCATGGGTCCTTGGTGATAGGTAAGGTCATACTTGGTTGATTTATAATTTCATGTACTTCATTGAAATATATGTCTGAAGATACAACATCAACTCAGGGGGAGCATGGTCAATACAGTGCACATCAGATCTGCAGCGCTCTTCTTTATACAAGGAAAAAGGAACCTTGTTTTGGTATTGATCTGGCCTTTGCCCTTGATGTCAAAGGGGAAGAGTATTTTTTTGTTTGAATAATGGTTATGATTAAGGTATTTATTTGTTCTTGTGATCAAACACCATCATGGTTGCCATCAATTCCAAAGGGAGACATTGTTTGCAATATGATGAAATATGTTGTCCTTGATGGAAACCTACTTGATGAATTTCCTTTTGATAGCTACCTATTTGTTAAAGACGTAAAAATGATGTTTCTACAAGTCAATTCAGATGTGACAGAGAAAGGAATTCCAGTAAGTTCTAGAAAAATGAAATAGGAAATATTTCTCAATGTATAAGTAGGTTTTATGAAGGCAACCTACGTATGGATGCAATGTATATGCTAATTTTTTGAGGGAAACCCACATATACATTCAGAATTAGTATATACGCAGTGCGTATCCACAAGGATAATCACAATCTGAATCACATATTCCTTTTGCACTCTATAATTATGATACCAAGGGGCATTGCCATGGTTTTAGCCCACAGTTTTGAGCATTGTGTCATCTATTGTATTTCATCCAAAGAATACCATCGATAGTTTTGTGGTTTTGACTCATGATATTGATAAATGCTAAATCTATATAAGGAGAAGAAGATAAAATTGCAATGTGTGCATGTGTAAGGGCTGTTACTAAATAATTATCTCTGAAGTATATCTGCATGGGATGAACTTTGTTTTATTGATAGATATGAATCTATGATGCACCCTTGGATACAATGATGGTTCAGGATCTCTAGACCTGAAATAATTATGTTCTTGCATGTTCTATTTAAAGAGATGATTAGATTTGTGACCTGGTGCAATTTAGCTAAAGTGAAGTGAAGAAATCTGGGTAAGTTCTATAGATCTAGCACATTTTGAAAATTTAATATTTACATATCTATACAATAGTTTTTCTTGGTAAAAGCGCGTATATACGCAACTTTGTTTCAGAAAAGGCGCGTATGGAAGTCAGTGTTTTCTGAAGATTATTGCAGAGGTTTTATGTTATTGATGTTATTATTTATGTTGTCTGTTAATGAAGTCTTCATGAAGATCTGGGTTGTTTGAATAATGTACATGCTGCTAGATTGAATATGTCCAAATCTGATCAATAAGTGAGTAAAAATGGTTCATGATGACTGAATGTTTAAAGGTTCTACATTTCTGAAAAGATGTCTGACTGAAAGCCTCAGATTTGGATTTGAGACGGATCATATTCTGAAAAATAGTATTCTTAGATCTATACGTAGTTTGGTGTTAATGAAAGTGCCTATACACGTTGGTTTAGTGAAGAAAATTAGTGTATGTATTTTAAGATGATAAATGTTTAGGGTTAAGTTTGATTTTTCATATTGATTCTGAAGTCTGGGTTATTTTTGAGATTTGGTTACAGTGATCTCACTATCTCATGATTGATGTACTGGGTGAAGTTTATTATTGTTTACCTCTATGAAGGGTTGTTTTGAAGCTGTTTTATCCAGTGTGAAAATTGATGAAACGTGGTCTGCAGTGTTTCTGAGGTTTGAAGCCTTCAGTGTGGAAGTAGAATCTTTCTGCCAGTAGAAGTTGGTGTTCCGATTAGGGGGTTGAATCTCCCTTCCAGTAGTGGCTCGTAAACAAGTTTAGGGGGTTGTAGCTCCCTTCTTGTAGTAGTAGGAAAACGAGAGAAGGTTGAAGCCTTCTTCAGGTAGATTCCTGCACACTGATATGAGTCTACATCAGTAAAAAATTGTAAATCGTTTTCCATATAATAAATATTGAATACAAAGATGACAACAATGGTGGTTTTCTCTAGAATTGGTTTTCCACCTTAAATCCTCGTTTTCATGTGTGTTTCATATGTTTTATGATTTATTCTATTCTTACTACACATGCTTACTGCTTACTAAAATATCTGATAAATGAATGATTCACTGATATAAGTAAAGAATTATATGCATAATAAGGCCCTGGTCATACACAAGTTTTCTTAAAAATATCAATGTGTATATGCGACTTGGGTTCATTAAAGTTGCATATGGAATTTAGTAAAGAAAAAGTAAAAAATTTCAGTAAGCTCTAAATACTGATTCACCCCCCGCCCCCCCTCCTCAGTGTTTTTCCCAAAAATTGATATCAGAGCAGGTCCTTCTGAAAAAAATTAATCACTAGAAGGAATATCATCTAAGATGAGAAAACAATATGGGGTAGCATCTAACAGGCCTCCTCTCTTCAACAGAAACAATTTAAGATTCTGTAAGACAAGGACAAGATCCTATCTTCAGTCTCTTGGAGAAGATGTATGGGCTATAGTTTAATGATGTTATCAATATCCAGCATCAATTCCAAAAAAATGTAGCAGAAAGAAATAAACATGAAACCAATGCAAATGCGATCAATGCATTATTTGGAAGTCTGACTGAATCAGAATCTGTCAAAGTCATGCAGTTGAATACAACAAAGGAGATATGGACAAAGTCATTCTAAGATATGAAGGTGATACCAAGGTAAAAAGTGCTAAAATCCAAACTCTCAGAATTCAATATGAAAATCTCAGGATACATAATGAGGAAAGCATTTCCAGTTTCTTTTTATGTCTAGATTATGTTGTAAATCTTATGAGAAATCTGGGTGAAACCATAATTGAGAAAACTCTAGTAGAAAAGGTTTCAAGATATCTAACTCCCAAATTTGAGTCAAAAGTGTCTGCTATTGAAGAGAAGCGGGATCTACAAACTCTTACTATTGTTCAACTTCATGGTATTTTTACTGCTTGTGAAATGAGAAAAGGAGGTCCATCTGAAGTCAAATAAATTGTCTTTAGAGCTGCTGCAAAAGGAAAATAAGTATAAGAACAAGAAGGATCAAGGTATGTTTCAGAATAAGATGAGATAAATTTTGTAAAGAAGCCACAACTTGGCACTAGAAGGTTCAGAGGTAAGCTCCCTTTTTATTTTTTTTCTTGTAGAAGAGTTGTTCATTATGATGCTAAGTATCCCCATAAAGAAAAACATGAAAAAGGAGGAAGTGGAAAAAGGAAATAAGAATTGGTTTATCAATAGAAAAATTTATTATACATTCAGGTCCCTATATTAATACTATATTCCCTTATTGTTGTTAGTGTAACCCCCTTATTTTTATTATTTTACCCTTGTAACCCCCATATTTTTATTATTGTGCCATTAAATTATTATTGTTAGGTCGATTAGGATTACATTGTGGCCCCACTAGGATTACATTGTGGCCCCATGCACTGCTATATATAGAAAAGAGGTTTTATAATTTGAATCATCCAAGAATTGTTCATTCATGTAATTTATTGGAAGTTTCCACCTCGAAGTGGCTGATATCTCTTTTCTTCTCTTTTTGGAGCCGGTTTCACAACATTTGGTATCAGAGCTTTGAGATTCTAGTGTTTTTTTGCTCCAAACAGGTCAGTGTGGCATTTTCGCTATAACTGTTTTTCTACGAAGGGTCAAAATCTGAAATTTTTACAATGTGAAGCCAAAATCCTGAGGAACATCGTCAAAAAATTTTAGAGCTTGGTTTTCAATATTTTAGGAGATATGATCTGTTCAATTTAGGTCATTTTTCAGGCTCCTGAATTTAACCTAAACAGGTCATCGTGGTATTTTAATGATAACGTTTTTTCTACAAAGGTTCAGAAGCTGAAATATTTAGAGTGCGAAGCCCCAATCCTGAGGAACATCATCAAAAAATTTAGATGTTGGTTCACAATATTTTCGGAGATATGATCTGTGGAAGTTAGGGATTTTTGAGGCTTCTGAATTTCATCTCAAAGAGATTATCATGGGAAAATATTCATAGCTCTCTCTCTGAGCATCGGATTAGAATGCTATAAAAAGTGGCCACAAGTGCATGGAATTTAGTTTTTGGTCTATAAAATTTAGAGACAAAGGAGGAAACAGTGACATGTGGCAAGTCATACAAGTTTTCTCTACTGAACCAGTACAAAATTGGGTCATTGTGGGAGATTGGACCTAACTTTGTCTTGAAGAATCCAAATTAGATCATAACTATGACATTTGAAAGAATCTTTAGAGAGCTACTACAGATTTGAATTTTAGATAGTTAGGATCTGGAATTATAGAGATAATTCAATTTCAATATCGAGCTCCTCAAAAGCAAGTAAAAGGTGTGTATTTTTTTTTTCCGAATTGCATAAGTCTTGTTTGAAGAATCAAGTTGAATTGATTCTAATGGCATATTGTAGAATAGATATCAATATTGGATTCTAAAATGGCCGCTAAAAATAATTCAACACCCATTAAGCCTTTAGAAAGCTCCACTATGACTCATGAAGACAAAGAATGGCAACATGACATATCAAAGAGCAAGTGCAACAAATTTCGCTCTCGCAAAGAGGAACAAAAAATGACATGGAATTTTTGGAGAAAGGCATGGAATATAAGATGGATGGTTTGAAGAATGGTATGGAATCTAAGATAGATGGCATGGAATATAATATAGATGGCATGGAATCTGGCATGGAATCTAAAATGGAAAACATGAAGAAAAAGGAGAAAAATGGCTTTGCTACAGTTGTGATAGAAAACACACTAAATGTCACAAGTGTGCTGAGAAGAAATTATTTTACATAGATTGTGAAGACGAAGAAGAAAATAAACAAGAAGAGGATATACACCAGGAACCAAACCAAGAAGAGGAAGAAATGAGTCCGACCATATCGTGTAATGAATTGGCAGGGATTACCACTCCTCAAACTCTCAAGATAGAAGGACATATCAAGAAGAAAAAGGTAATAGTGTTGATTGATTCAGGTAGTACCCATAATTTTATTAATTGTAAGGTAGCCAAGGAATTGAATTGTTTCCTATACCCAGCACCAAAATGTCAAGTGATGGTTGCAAATGGAGGAACTATAAATTTCTCTGGAAAATGCCATAATATCAAGCTAACCATGGGGGAATATGTATTGACTAGTCCAATGCTTTCCATTCCTATGGGAGGTGTTGATGTTGTACTAGGGGTACAATGGTTACAATATTTGGGGACGATAGCTTTTAATTTTCAAGAACTTTTCTTGAAATTTTTTTCAGAAGGAAAGGAAGTCGAATTACGGGGTATTGAAGGGAAGCCAGGAAGGATAATAAGCTCTAATGTCATGACAAAGTTTCTAAAGAAAGAACAACGAGGCGTAATTGCACAATTATGCTCACTAGAAGTTCCGACATCAAAATCATCTATTTCTGCAGATCTCCAACAAGTCTTGGACAATCATTCCAAGGTGTTTGAAACTCCCAAAGGACTCCCACCTATTCGTGATCATGATCATGCTATTCATTTGATTCCAGGAAGTGTTCCTCCAAAAATAAGGCCTTATAGATGTCCTTCTGTAAAAAAGAGAGAAATTGAATGTAAGATTGCAGAAATGTTAGAGGAAGGTATAATTAAACCTAGTCAAAGTTATTTCCTTGCTCCTGTAGTATTGGTACGCAAGAAGGATGGATCATGGTTCATGTTTCCGGATTATAGGGAGCTCAATAAACTCACCATTAAAGATAAATTTCCCATTCCCGTGATTGATGAATTATTGGATGAATTACATGGAACAATTTATTTTACCAAATTGGATCTTCGTTCAGGGTGTCATCAAATTAGAATGAAGACTGAAGATATTCCAAAAACAACATTTTGAACTCATGAGGGTCATTATGAGTTTTTGGTCATGCCTTTTGGCCTTACCAATGCACCTTCTACATTTCAAGGGTTGATGAATTCCATTTTCAAACCCTTCCTTAGAAACTTTGTGCTAGTATTTTTTGATGATATACTAATCTACAGCAGGTCTTGGAAGGATCATGTTGAACATGTTGACAGGGTGCTCAAACTATTGCGGGAGAAACAATTATATGCAAAAAAATCCAAATGTTTCTTTGGAGTACAAGAGGTGGAATATCTGGGTCATATTGTATCTCACGAGGGTGTTAAAGTAGACCCTAACAAAATTAAAGCCATTGAGGAATGGAAAGTCCCCACAACCATAAAGCAGTTGCGAGGATTTCTTGGGTTAACAGGGTATTATCGCAAGTTTGTTAAGAATTATGGGAGAATAGCAGCACCTCTAACAACATTATTGAAGAAAGATGTATTTTCATGGACTCTTGAAGCAACTAAGGCCTTTGAACATCTTAAAGAGGCAATGTGCCTAGCACCGGTCTTAGCTACGCCAGACTTCACAAAAACCTTTGTTGTGGAATGTGATGCCTCAGGAAATGGAATTGGTGCAGTTTTAATGCAGGAAGGAAGACCCATTGCTTTTGAAAGTCGTCCAATCAAAGGAAAGTATTTACAGAAACCTATTTATGAGAAGGAAATGTTAGCAATACTGCATGCACTAAAGAAATGGAGAACTTACCTAATGGGAAGACACTTCAAGGTAAAAACTGATCATGATAGTCTGAAACACTTTTTGGAACAAAGACTATCTTCAGAAGAGTAGCAAAAATGGGTCACAAAGATGTTGGGTTATGACTTTGAAATAATCTACAAAAAAGGAAAGCTTAATGTTGTTGCAGATGCACTCTCAAGAAAGAATGAAGAGGTGGAAGCATTTCTTTGTGCCATTTCTATTATCCAACCAGATTTGATAACCGAAGCAAGAGATGAATGGAAGAAGGACAAAGATGTATGGACACTCATTCAAAAGTTGCAGCAAGATCCTAGTACATCTAATACATTTAGTTGGAAAAATGATTCCTTATGGTACAAAGATCACTTATATCTTTGTAAGAATTCTCAACTAAAACAAAATATTCTTTTGGAATTGCACACTTCTCCTTTAGGAGGACACTTAGGATTTTTAAAAAATTACCACAGGGTGAAGAAAGAATTTTTTTGGGATGGCCTTAAATCTGATATTCAAAAGTTTGTGGCGGAATGTTTGGTTTGCCGGCAGAATAAAGTTGAGACAATTAAGACCCCAGGTCTTCTACAATATTTATCCATTCCAAGTCAACATTGGGAGGAGATTTTAATGGATTTTATCACTGGTTTACCTATGTTCGAAGGAAAGAGTGTCATCATGGTGGTAGTTTATAAACTTACCAAGTATGCACACTATTGTGCATTATCTCATCCATTTAAGACAAGTACAGTTGCTACTACATTTATGGACGCAATTCAAAATTTACATGGAAATCCAAGGGTTATTGTGAGTGACAGAGATCCCATTTTTACTAGAAACTTTTGGATGAAGTTATTTTCTTGTTTGGGTACTCAATTAGCTCATAGCTCATCTTATCATCCTCGATCCGATGCTCAAACTAAGATAGTAAATACATGTTTGGAAGGATATCTTCGTTGTTTTGTATCCTATAAAAAAACACAATGGGTCAAGTGGTTACCTCTAGTTGAATGGTGGTGTGGAGTACTAAAAAGGTATGATTTTGATGATCATTTCAGTGGCTTTTTAATAGAATTTGTAAACCTTTTTGCATCATGAATTTGGAAAATAATAAAGAATTATAACAAAACATGTGAGAGTTTATATGCAAGACTTAACCACTGATAATTGTTATTTTTCTGTGCAGGAAAAGGTGAAAACGAGGAGTTGCCGTTCCAAAGTAAAGGACAAAGATGAGATAATTGCTGTCCCTTTGAAGGGGAACCGAATGCAAACAAGGCTAAGCAGATCAAAGCAAATCGTCCCGGAAAAGGAGGAGAAGCCACCAGCTCGGCGGAGAAGAAAAGAAAAGATGAAGGATTAACATTTTGGCGAATCCCTCAGGATCTTTGATCCTGAGGGATCGCTGCTTTATTTATCTTGTTACTTGGACATCTCCATCGTCACCTTTATATAAAGGGACAGCACTGTTAGCTTGGGAAGGATAATTTTTATGTAATTTTCTGTTAAAAATCAACTTTGATCATCGAGTCTCGTTGAGAACTGGTTCATTGTACTTTTGTCTTATGCATTAATATAAACTTGGTGATTATCTCATTTCTGCGTCTGGATTAACTTAAGGCGGTGTACCCTTGGAGGCTAAGGGCCCGGCCCCGGAGGACACTTGCTTCTGTATCATTACGATTTGATTTATGCGTGGTTTGCTTATCGTTGTTATTCGGTAATCTGATATGCTTTATAAGTTTCTATTACATGCTCTGTTAAGATTAAATCATTAAGGTTTTTACAGATAGAATTGTGTATTGAATCTGCATTATGTTACTGATCCTTTCAGAGTTGATTGCATGTTATTAGTCTTAACCGAATATTCTTACTGTTCTGTTACAGAGCTTTTGTACTGAACATTCATGTCATAGATTCATCTGAAGTTGTGTTCTTCATGATTGTTGGATTCAGAAATAATGTTTTTCTATTTGGAAGCACAGTCGTATCCTTGTTAATTAAGATTGATCAGATTACTATTCCAGTGTGTTGTGTGCATATATGATTTACTAGTGCCGTTCCATAATTTATCAATAGTTAGTGCTGTTCCATTAGTGTGTTCTGCTTGATTTGCCTTAAGAGTGAAATATTGTTATTTGATTGCGAAGAGTGCATTTGGGTTTATAGATTAAGTTTGGTTACGACTCGTGAGACTTAGTTGTTCGATTGTTGTTCCATTTTGCTATCTGCCGTTCCATTTACTCGCATTTGTTGTTCTGGTGTGAGAGACGATCTAAGGCTGTAGTGAGCTTCGGCATTCACTGTCTAGCTCCCAGATCCGTGGTCTATGCTCTAATTTCCTTTCCATCAGTTTCCAAAGGGATGGGTTATCGCTGCCGAACCCTTGACTGATAAGCTGCCTAGTTTTCTGAATGTGTGATTTATTCTTTTGAGGTAACTTAGTTATAGACAAGCATCTGTTTACTCTTGTATTTTTAAACACTGTACTACTAGCATTACTCTGACAAGTGATAGCCTCAGACTGAGACACTCTTTGGAATAACAAAACGCTCTCGGATTGACATATTAATGTGAGGTAATTAGAGGTGAAAGAGACCCTTTTTATAGTTCTACATTTTGGCGCCGTTGCCAGGGAAAGAGTGTAGCCATTTGTCTTTTTCAGAGTAGTGTACGAACCTGCTAGGGAAGAGTTGGATCTTAAAAACGGAAGGTAAGAACCTGCGTGCGGAGCATGTAAAATCCCTGCTCCACTGTCCGCTTTCCTAACATATTTTTTTTTGCTTTGTTTGAATAGAATTTAGTAGTTCATTTGAGTGCATGACTAAGCAGAAAAGACCAGAAAAGAATATCAAACCTCCATCCAAGCCTGAAAAAGCTAAGGGGCTGGTGACCCTTGGCCGAACGACCTTCATAGACGAAATCTATAAGAAAACAGAATCTCAGCCATCAGTAGGCCCCAGGAAAATCATTTCTAAACAGCCTACTAGTTCCCTTCATGCCACAGGATCACCATTTGTAGCCTTTGCTGAGGTGCATAGTCAAACTGAAGAGCAGGACTTTCAAGAAATTGAAAATTCTACTCCAGAACTATTGCAGGAAGGGAATTTCAGCAACTTTTGTGAAGGAGAAGGAGAAACAGGGGAAACTGAGGAACCAAAATCTCCTATTGGAACAAATCAGCCATTAAATAGCCCAGATAAGGGGAGTGCTGCGAAAATCATTGTTGAAGGAATCCAATCTCCTCAGACATCAGGTATTCTCATTATTCCAGATAAGGGAAGTGCTATTAAAACTATCCCTGTCAAAGCCATTCCCTCTCAACCTAGGAATACCCTCCTAGATATCCCAGAAGGTTATTGGCATATATTCGATCCCATGGCTCAGAACCAGCCAAATGCTCAAACCTCTACATTACAATATCCTATAGTGGATTCTACAGCAAATGCACCCATGAAAGCTATCCCTCTTCAGCATATCCCTACATTTCACGGTCTCACATCAGAAGATCCGGATGCATTTTTATTCGAATTTGATGTGTTATGCAGGGGGTATGATTACACCACCGATCCCCAGAAATTGAAATTATTTCCCTCTACATTAAAAGGGGCTGCCTTAAGATGGTTTATGGGACTAGGTGACGGGGTTATCAACAATTGGGATCAAATGAAAGAATCCTTCTTAAAAAAATATCAGGATTATTGTAGGTCTAGAGAATTAAAAGACGAAATATTCCAAATGACAGCCAGACCGAATGAAACATTGGAGGAGTATGTGGGACGTTTTCAGTACAATCTACAAAGATCTCCTTATGCATCGCTACCTTCACCTGATAATGTGTTAAAAACTGCATTAATAAGGGGCATGAAGGAACAATGGATTGAAACATTAAACATCATGGGAAAAGGGGATATTTATCAAGAGAATTTTTCTGACATCATTAATTTATGTATCAGGAGTTCGAGAGGCAACACAAGAATAAAACCGACAGAATATGATCAGTTTGCAAGAGATAACAAAGTATCAACAGGAGGAGTAACACGTGTAGAAATTGGAAATTTATTAGAAAATTTCAAAACTGATATTCTGGGAACACTAACTACACTAATTGATATTGTGTAGGCTAAACAGAAGCAGATGGAGGTAGAACAGAATTTGGCGATCTTCTGCCCCCGATGCAGAAAAAAACATAGCCACAAGGAATGTCCACTAGATACAGTCCAAACATGCGCCATCTGTACAAAAGATCACCTTACGGAGAGCTGCCCCTCACTTCCTGGATTGAAAGCGGTATATAAGGAAGCGGAAGAAGAACCAGAATCGGTGTACTTGATCAACCAGCGTCGCCAGTGGCAACCGAGACAATCTGGTATGTTTCCAGACTCAACCTCTTCTTTTCAACCTCCACAGTATAATGCTCAACAGTATAGTATGTGGCAAAATCAATCTCAACCCCCATTTTCATACTGGTCACCACAATCGTTTCGTTCTTCAAACCCATGGCTGAATCAGACAAGCCAATCTGGTTGGCCGAATTTCCCTTACACTCCACCATATTGGCAAAATGGCCCATATCCTTCACAATGGACTCCCCCTACTTCACAAAGTTCACCCTGGCAGACAAGCTGGCAAAGACCGATGCACCAGCCAGCTAGAACTATTCCACTCCCTCAACCTACTCTGCCAGCCTTACAACAAAATCCCTAGTCTAACCTGAGACCGCAACTCCCAGCCCAACCCAACCCCAATCCAAATAACAGACCGGTCCAATCTCTCCAAATCATAGAATCACCAGAAATAGGACCCGACCTGAGGGAGTGCAATGATCTTCAGTTAAGATCTGGACGTATAATCGAAACTGAGGGAGATAAAACAGTTCATATTGAAGATCAGTTACCAAGAGAACATCAGTTGCAACAAGAGGATGTAAATAAGCAGCAGACTCATAATCAAGCAACCACATCCTCTCCTCCGTTCCCAGAACGATTAGTCATACCTCGACTCATACAATATCCTGACTTTGACATTCTGGGAGAATTACAAAATCTGTACATAAAAATCCCATTCCTCCAAGCCATTCAAGACATTCCTATATACGCAAAAACTATCAAAGAGTTGTGCATAAAGAAACCAAGGAGGAATATAACGAATAATCCAAGAGTCCAAGTAGTCGGTACTTTATCTGACTTATTATCTAGGAAAGAAACACCCATTAAATATGAAGACCCAGGAAATCCAATTATAACTGTTCAAATTTATGGTCAGACCCTGTCTAATGCCTTAGTTGATCTAGGAGCTACAATTAATATTTTAACAACCACTACTTGCCAAAAGCTCGGCATTACATCTGTAGAACCCACCTCTACTTTGTTAGAATTGGCTGACCGATCTGTGGTTAGACCAGAGGGTATTCTACATGATGTCATGGTCTCTGTAGATTTCTGGGAGTATCCAACCGATTTCCTGATAATTAATCCAAAAACCCGACTTGATGGACACCCGCTAATTTTAGGTAGACCTTGGCTTGCCACTGCCGATGCCTACATTGGCTGCCGGCAGGGAAATATGACCATAACCATAGGACCGAATAGCAAGAATTTAGTTCTATATCCTCCAGCGCAGCCAAGTGTCACAATAATCAAAACTAATAAGCACCCTGTATCATACCTTACTAATAACATCAGATCTCCATTAACTATACAAGAGGCACTTGATTTTAAAGACCAAACAGAAGATGATGCCATTAATAATTTCATTAGTCAAACTGAATCTCGCACACAGTGTCACATGATAGAAGCAGCATTTGATAATGAAGTGGAGGAAGATCCTCAGATACGCATGACCAAACGATACCTGTTTCTTCTGTTGCAAATAGTAAAATTGTGGAAATTGAACCGGGAAAAACTTTAAACATCAATGCCAATCTCACGCCTGAACAAGAAACAAAGCTCATCCATCTGTTAACAAAATATCAAGAAGCATTTGCATGGGATTACCCTGATATGAAAGGAATCGATCCCCAATTATGTACACACCACATTTATATAGAAAAAGATGCTAGACCTGTTTGTCAGCCGCAAAGGAGACTTAATCCTCATCTAAAGGATGTGGTAAAAGCTGAACTTCAGAAACTTTTAGATGTCAATTTTATCTATCCTATTTCTGATAGTAAATGGGTCTCTCTACTTGTGGTGGTACCAAAAAAGAATGGAAAATGGAGAATCTGTGTGGATTATAGGGAACTAAATAAGGCAACACAGAAAGATCATTTTCCTCTCCCATTCATAGACCAAGTATTAGATACTTTAGCAGGAAAGAAATTATTTTCTTTCCTGGATGGCTTCAGTGGATACAATCAGATTCAGATTGCCCCTGAAGACCAGGATAAAACTACTTTTACTTGTCCTTGGGGAACATTTGCCTATCGAATTCTACCTTTTGGCCTATGTAATGCTCCTGCCACATTTCAAAGGGCTATCCTTAGCATTTTTGCAGATTTAATAAATAATGGACTTGAAGTTTACATGGATGACTTTACACCATATGGAGATGATTTTGATCCAGCTCTAGACACCCTAGAAAAAGTCCTACAACGCTGCATTGTTACCAGGCTTTGCTTAAGCCACGAAAAATGTTTCATGATGATGGCTGAAGGACTTATCCTAGGACATTATGTTTCAGCAGCCGGCATTCAGGTAGACCCGGCCAAAATCCAAATACTTTTGCTCATTCCCACTCCTACTACTCAAACAGAGGTACGCAGCTTTCTTGGATTTTCTGGTTATTATAGACGATTTATAGAACATTATTTGCACATTGCTGCTCCTTTATATGCACTAACTGGTAACGTTGATTTTCTTTGGACAGAAAAATGTGACTGTGCTTTCGAGGATTTAAAGAAGCTCATATCCACAGCCCCAGTCCTTCGAGGACCAAACTGGGACCTACCATTCCAGATATCATCTGATGCCTCAGATACAGCCATTGGCGCAGTCCTTGGGCAGGAAGAGGATAAAAAACCATATGCCATCTATTACATCAGCAAGAATTTATCCCTTGCTGAATTGAATTACACTGTTACTGAAAAAGAATTCCTAGCTGTAATACATGCTGTCAATAAATTTAGACATTATATTACAGGCTATCCTGTTATCTTGTATACAGACCATTCTGCCATAAAATATTTAGCAAATAAGCCTGTCACAAATGCCAGAGTAACTAGATGGTTGATTTTATTGCAAGAATTCGATATCACAATCAAGGATCGGCCTGGCAAAGAAAACCCTGTAGCCGATTTTCTTTCGAGAATACCAAAACCAATCGATGAAGCAGCAGTTGAAGATCAATTTCCGGATGAGCACCTGTTTTCTGTTGCCGTTCAAACACCCTGGTATGCTGATGTTTCCAATTACCTCGCAGTAGGTAAACTACCAAAACACTTAACCCCTAATGAGCGCAAGCAGATTGTTCAGAAGAGTGCTCGATTCTCGTGGATTGGGGGATATTTGTTTCACACAGGGGCAGACATGCATATCAGGAGATGTGTTCGAGAAGATGAAATCTTTGACATCCTAAAAGCCTGTCACGATGGACCATGTGGTGGACACTTCGCTGAGCGTAGAACTGGACATAAAGTATTGCAGACAGGATATTACTGGCCTACGATTTTCAAAGATGCAAAGAAATTTGTCCAATTGCCAGCGAACAGGACGACCTGGTCAAGCTGATGAGATGCCTCTGAAACCATAGCTAGTCATTGAACCATTCGAGCGATGGGCTCTTGATTTCGTTGGACCCATCAATCCATCATCAAATCAGAAAACATATATCTTGGTGGCAACAGAATATGTCACCAAATGGGTTGAGGCAGAAGCATTGCCAAGAGCCACAGAGGACTCTGTCATACAGTTCCTGTTCCATCTATTTGTACGTTATGGCCTTCCAAGGGAAATAATTACGGATGGAGGACCACAATTTGCTGGGAATAGATTAGCTGCAACACTCAACAATTATCACGTCCAGCATAAAATCACTACTCCATATCACCCACAGGCGAATGGGCAGGTAGAAAGCAGCAATAAGATAATAGAATCAATCCTAACGAAAACCATTGCGTCACATAGGCGTGATTGGGCTGCCCGACTACCTGAAGCACTCTGGACCTATAGAACAACATGGAGAAGCACCACCGGTTACTCACCTTATCAACTAGTGTTTGGAAAACAACCCATTTTTCCCATAGAATTCGAAATCCAAACATTACGAACAGCACAGGAAGTTGGCCTAGATCTAAGCGAGGCACAAATCAATCGACTACAGCAGATCAATGAATTGGACGAAATTAGGCTCTCTGCACTACAAAATACAGCATTGATTCAACAGCAGCGAGCTAAATGGCATGATGCGCTCATCAAAAACAAAGTCTTCCACGAGGGAGACTGGGCTCTGTTATACGACTCTCGGTTTCAGGACTTCCCTGGGAAACTTCAGACTCATTGGTTGGGACCATACGAAATCCAGAAGGTGCATGACAACGGAACCCTTACTCTAATTACCATTGACGGTTTTGGATATGCATTCAAAGTAAATGGCCACCGAGTTCATCTCTATCGCAAACCACTCACTCGAGAATCCTTCTGTCAGCAGCTACGCCGAGACACTGCTATGGAGATTTTAGGAGAGGAAGAGAAATCTTCCTCACCTGTAATTCATTAAGGAATTCATTTCTTTTTACAATTTGTACATAAGTTCTTGTCTTTGAGTCGTTCTTGTACATATGTTTGAACTAAATGTTTTCTTGTCATTTTTGTTGTTCCTTTTCTTTCTCAAAATTTCGATTTTTGTCGTTCTGTTTCTAAAAGAATGGCATTTGCGTGTTTTTGTTGTTCCTTTTCAAAAGGAACAGCATTCTTGATTTTTTGCTGTTCCTTTTCTAAAGGAACAACATCTTTGATTTTCTGCTGTTCCTTTTCTAAAGGAACATCATCTTTGATTTTCTGCTGTTCCTTTTTAAAAAGGAACGACTTTGCTTGTTTTGCTGTTCCTTTTCTAAAGGAACAACATTTTGGATTTTTGCTGTTCCTTTTTCAAAAGGAACGACACTGCGATGTGTTTGCTGTCCCTTTTCCAAAGGCGCAGCATATTTTGATTTCTGTTGTTCCTTTTCCAAAGGAACGGCATTTTTGCGTCTTTTGCTGTTCCTTTTCCAAAGGAACAGCATTTTTGGTTTCCGCTGTTCCTTTTTTTTCAAAGAAACATCATTCTTTTGTTGCTGCTGTTCCTTTTTCAAAGGAACGGCATTTTGAGTGTTTTTATAGTATTTTTATTTTTGCTGTTCCTTTTTCAAAGGAACGACATTTGCATTTTTGTGATCTATCGTCCTTCGTTGTTTCTTTTTCGAAAGGAACACCACTAGCATACTTTTGCTCTCCTTGTGAAACAGCTTATTCCTTTTGCTGATCTAAATTGAGGATTCTTCTTGCCCATATTCTTTCAAGTCTTTAAGATACAGCTATGTACTTGTGAAATGAATATAAAATCACAACATACCGAAATCTGCAAACCATAAATCGCTATATTTATAAGGCTCTGCATTGGTAAGAGGACAAAAGGAAGGACATACTTATTTCTTATCTTTTGTTGTCATTGTTTTACTAATTTTGCCCTGATTGGTTATCTTTATCATGTTGATCCCTTTAACCCTATTTGATTATTATTTAGGAATAAGAGCAAAGGGCTTATATCTTCCTATTGAGATGATAAGACTTCTTCCACCATTCCTACTCTTAAGGAGTGTTGAACCACCCTTTGTGTATAAATAAGGAAAAGTACTCTATGAAAAAGAAAAAAATATGTGAACATGATATGTGAGATGTCAAATGCAGGATAGGGGGTCTCATCAAGAGCCAGCCTACCATGATCATGAGGATGGAAGTGAAGTGGCATTCCCACTATGGCCACCACACCAGGGATATGGTCCAAAAGGTATATCAAATAATCGAACCTTGGAACGGGAGGTCTCATCACGAGCCGGCCTGCCCAATTTTCGCTCCTTCCTCGTGAATGGCATTATGGTTAACTGGTCACCAAGCCAGCATAATGGTCTACACTTTGACATAACAACATTCCTAAGTATACACAAAGGATCATGGTTCCAAGGGTGAAAAAAACAACTCTGCCAAGGTTATGGACACCTGTCGGCAGCAGAGCACTGTTAATGGTATTGAAGTCACATTGGTTACACCAATGGGTAAGATACTAATACTCTTTTGTTTCTTATATCCTAGGAACTAATCATATATTATTTCCCGATTTATACATCGCATGAACATTTATTACCACCAATCATGGCAAAGGAAGTGACAATGACCACTTGAGATTTGGCAAGTACGACAGACGTCCTATCCACCAGCCTCATATCATATCATAGCAGCCTCTTACGTAATACGTGATCAACTCTCCGCCTCAATTTCGGTAATTCGTTGTCTTTCTAAACATGGCATAATTTCATACGTTGTTCCTTTATGACTCGGTTGCAGATCGGGTGTTGCTCCTTTATTTGACAGCTGGGACAGCCTATCACATTGCGGGGGGGAGGATAACCTCATTATTCCCTGAATTACGTGTCAACTCACTATTCGGGAAAGATAGTGTACGATGGTATGGCATGGCTTAACGACATGACATTTCTATTTTTATGCAAGTTGTTGTTCATAATCCATTTCTATTGCATACTCTGTGTTTTTTTTTTTCGAAATCTTGCGATTATCACCCTCTCTATGTTTCAAACAGCACAAGTAGTTGTTGTTCCATTAAGAATCCACAGTGAAACCATGGGAGGAAGGGCAATTCGAAGCGAACCTCAGAATTTGACAATCTCCGCTGCTGCTCGGGAGATCCTGGAAAGAGCAGGATGGCTGAATTATCTCAGTCGCCTGCAGGAGTCTAATGAAACAGTAGCGATGGAATTTTTGCAGAACCTGCAGGAGGATCACTCCACAGTAAGGGGGAAGCGGATAGCGGTCACCGACGATATAATTGCAGAAGTTTCGGGACTACCAGCCACCGGACCAGTATGGACACTAAAGAAGGGAAGATTACAGAAGATCATGGAAATTTTCCAGGACGAAGGCCAGAGCTTGACAATTAAGGGGAAGGGAGTTCTGCCAGCAACGCTAGGAGAACCCTGGACGGAATTAGCAAGAACAGTGCAGAGCTACATCACCTGCGAGGGGAGGAAAGACGTGGTAAGACCACGACATCTTAAACTCTTAGCTGTTTTAAAGAAGAAATGCTCTGTAAATCTACCTGCACTTCTGAAGTCATTACTGCATGATGCTGCACGAAGCTTAAAAAAGGCACAGCATGTAGAGTCAGTCGTCAGTCACCATGGGTTAATACGATTAATAGTTAGTCATAGTCTCACCCAGCAGCAGAGCAGATGGGAAGAGCTGATTGTAATGATTGAGGAGGGATTGACATCACCATCCCCAAAACGTAAACATTCTACAAGCACACCAGAACGTCTGGAAAAACGCAGAGAATTAGTAAAACAAAAACATGTTGCTAGTTCATCTGAACGACTAGAAATACACTAGGAATCGGCAAAGCGCAAGCATGCCACCGATACACCCGAACAGCCAGAGAAGCCCAGAAAATCAGCTCGGTTAGCTCGGATACGAGGAAGGCTGGAAAAGCTCCAGGAAAGCACCAGCTAGCCAGTGGTAATTGAGGACGAGCAATCCTCACGACTAGAAGTAGAAGAAGAACAAGCTGAAGGAGAAGAGAAAGGAGAGGCCGAGGAAGCCGAGCAATCCGAAGAGGAAAATGAGGAAGCAGCTGAGCATTTGGAAATAGAAACAGAAGCTGAGCATTCAGAGGCAGAAGCTGAACAATCCAAACAGGAGGGGGAAATGGGATAGCAGGAAGGTAGCCCACCACAAGACCCAGTGGGAGAAGATGAATTGGCCACAGTCTTGGCCAATATGGGTGAGTATGGCCAACCTTCTAGTCTAGTAGACCTCCACGACAAACCCCAAGAAGAAAACACATCTGAAAAATTACATGCAATAGAGGCAGAAGAAGGAAATCTGCCTATTCATGATGAAGAGGAGATAAGAGATACTGAATGGGAACAATCTGTTCCCAAGACACCAGAGGAAATTCTGGAGGGAAAAGGAGCAGAAAAAGCAGTTGCCCAGGAAGAGACGGAACCAGCCAAGGTTCCTACCCCAGAACAGCCAAAGCAGAACAATGAGGAAGCACCCCAAGAGAAAGATCCAGAAACTAGTCATGGTCCAAACCGCAGCAGACAGCCTGCTGTTCCTTCTAATGAAACGCTGGAAATTAAGAAATTGCGAAAGGAACGGAAAAAATTATTGAATACAATAGCCCAGCTCCAACAGCAAATTAGAATTCTGAAAGCAAACCAGAGGGTAAGAAAGACCGCAGGGAAGAAAAAGAGGGCCACTGCAGTAAAATCCCGCAAGGAAAAAAGGCGAAGGACCAACAATCGCCCTGCTGTTCAAAACCCTGCTGAAAATCCAGCTTCCGTTCCAAATGATGTTGAGGAACAGACTGCTGTTCCATTTGAAAAGGAACAACAACAGACTGATATTCACGTTAAAATAGAAAGGGATGATATGAGGACCAGCGACAAGAAAATCCAGACAGAGGCACCACCCTTAGGGGTAATACGGTTTCTGAACTCCAAACAGCGTAATAAGAAAGTTCAGGTAAAACTCCCGGCCTCCACTGACCTATGGAAAAAAGATCCGAAGACAAGAACCTTGCATAAGATGATGAAGCAAGCCCAGCAAGAAGCCGAACAACTTAGAGAGCAAACGGTCCCCCGAGAGAAATATGAAGAGTTACAGCAGCAACTAAGGAACGTCAATCAATCCGAAAGCCAGGCCTTTGAAGGGTGGCGAAAGGAACAAGAGAAAGTTGCAAAGGTAACCCGTAGACTAGATATTGTTATCAAGTAGATGGATACCTTGTGTTCTTTATACAATGACGTTTTAGCATGTAGGGCCCCTGCCAAAAACTATGCTTTGTTTTTACTAGAACGGTATTTACAATTAAAAATAAAAGCTGTTAAAGCAGGCGCCCCTATACAAATCAACACTGTCAATGACTTTATAGACTGCTGTAAACATTATGGGGTGAAGGTCCAGAGATTGCTGTGTGAATTTTATTTGCATAACCTCGTGCTAGATCAGGAGACTAAGTTGAACCCTGGCCCTTTTGTTGGAGACATCCAATTACAAGCATTCATTTCATTCGGGGTTAATCAGATTAAGTTTCTCAAAGCCTATAATACTTTCTAGAGGCAGGAAAATGGCCTAGATTTATGGGTAAGGGCTGAGCCTAGGAACCCAATGCAGTTATGGAAAGCACATAGAAACCTCATGAGGACTCCAGGTGTCATTGAAATGTTAGGACCCATGCATGAGGCACTCATTCGATAGAGTTTAGAATATTTTCTTTCCATCAAAGACCTCGCCATTGATGCAGCCAAATTTCGGTACCGAATCTCTAATCCAAACATTCAGCTCAGGGAACCGTTTAAGTATGAGAATTTTGAATTAGCTGCCAACCGTTTGAACCTCTATGGCGAGAGAATTTTGAAAGCAGGGCCATCCTGGTTAGGATATAGATTTCGTAGTCCAATTATTTGGCACCCTGCACCCGGATATCAAGCCCTGTATGAGATGCCTGAGGGGCAAACGGGTCAGTTCTTTGACTATCTAGTCACTCATCATGGCTGTAGGCCTCCGCATGAGATTCCTTCTCCAGCCTATTCTCTCACTGCCTTGCATGTCAACTACAATGTTTTCATGAGGACATGAAACAAGGTAAGCAGGGGGGTGTGTGGAGTACTAAAAAGGTATGCTTTTGATGATCATTTCAGTGGTTTTTTAGTAGAATTTGTAAACCTTTTTGCATCATGAATTTGGAAAATAATAAAGAATCATAACAAAACATGTGAGAGTTGATATGCAAGACTTAACCGATGATAATTGTTATTTTTCTGTGCAGGAAAAGGTGAAAACGAGGAGTTGTCGTTCCAAAGGAAAGGACAAAGACGAGATAACTGCTGTCCCTTTGAAGGGGAACCGAATGCAAACAAGGCTAAGCAGATCAAAGCAAATCGGCCTGGAAAAGGAGGAGAAGACACCAGCTCGGCGGAGAAGAAAAGAAAAGAGGAAGGATTAACAGTTTGGCGAATCCCTCAGGATCTTTGATCCTGAGGGATCGCTGCTTTATTTATCTTGTTACTTGGACATCTCCGCCGTCACCTTTATATAAAGGGACAGCACTGTTAGCTTGGGGAGAATATAATGAGAAGACTTTTTATGTAATTTTCTGTTAGAAATCAAATCTGATCATTGAGTCTCGTTGAGAACTGGTTCATTGTACTTTTGTCCGATGCATTAATATAAGCTTGGTGATTATCTCATCTCTGCGTCTGGATTAACTTAAGGCGGTGTACCCTTGGAGGCTAAGGGCCCGGCCCCGGAGGACACTTGCTTCTGTATCACTACGATTTGATTTCTGCGTGGTTTGCTTATCGTTGTTATTCGGTAATCTGATATGCTTTATAAGTTTCTATTACATGCTCTGTTAAGATTAAATCATTAAGGTTTTTACAGATAGAATTGTGTATTGACTCTACATTATGTTACTGATCCTTTCAGAGTTGATTGCATGTTATTAGTCTTAACCGAATATTCTTACTGTTATGTTACAGAGCTTTTGTATTGAAAATTCATGTCATAGATTCATCTGAAGTTGTGTTCTTCATTATTGTTGGATTCAGAAATAATGCTATTCTATTTGGAAGCACAGTCGTATCCATGTTAATTAAGATTAATCAGATTACTATTCCAGCGTGTTGTGTGCGTATATGATTTACTAGTGCTGTTCCATTAGTGTGTTCTGCTTGATTTGCCTTAAGAGTGAAAGATTGTTATTTGATTGCGAAGAGTGCATTTGGGTTAATAGATTAAGTTTGGTTACGACTCGCGAGACTTAGTTGTTCGATTGCTGTTCCATTTTAGAATTACTGTTCCATTCCAGATTTGCTGTTCAATTCTTTATTTGCTGTTCCATTTACTCGCATTTGTTGTTTTGGTGTGAGAGACGATCTAAGGCTGTAGTGAGCTTTGGCATTCATTGTCTAGCTCCCAGACCCGTGGTCTATGCTCTAATTTCCTTTCCATCGGTTTCCAAAGGGATGGGTTATCGCTGCCGAACCCTTGACTGATAAGCTGCCTAGTTTTCTGAATGTGTGATTTATTCTTTTGAAGTAACTTAGTTATAGACAAGCATCCGTTTACTCTTGTATTTTTAAACACTGTACTACTAGCATTACTCTAACAAGTGATAGCCTCAGACTGAGACACTCTTTGGAATAACAAAACGCTCCCGGATTGACATATTAATGTGAGGTAATTAGAGGTGAAAGAGACCCTTTTTATAGCTCTACAGGTGGTATAACACTTCCTTCCATACTACAGCAAAAATGACCCCATTTATGGCACTTTATGGATATCATCCACCATCCATCACATCATATTTAAGAGAAAATTCGAAGGTTCAAGCAGTGGAAGATCACATCGAGCATTAACAAGAAGTTCTCCAACTCTTAAAGGATAACCTGAATTTGGCACAAAATCGAATGAAACAACAGGCAGATCAACATCGCAGTGAGAGAAGTTTTGATGTAGGAGACTAGGTATTTTTACAGCTACAACCATACAAACAAATGTCCCTCAAGCAAGCTAAGAAGGATAATAAATTATCGCCAAAGTACTATGGTCCTTACAAGGTGTTGCAAAAGATTGGTACTATGGCATACAAATTGGAGCTTCCTGATTCTTCACGAGTGCATCAAATTTTCCATGTTTCATGCTTAAAGAAGTTTATAGGTGAAAATCTTCCAGTTCAAACAATATTGCCATAACTTGATGAGGAAGGAAAAATAATATTGGAACCTGAAGTGGTCACAGAAACAAGAACTCGACAGCTATGGAATCGATCAATTTCAGAGTCTCTCATCAAGTGGAAGAACTTACCCACTGAAGATTCTACATGTGAGGATGAGAATTTTATAAAGAAGCACCCAGAGCTACTCAAGCATTGAGGACAACACTTTTTTGAAGGAGAGGGGCATGTTAGGTCCCTATATTACTAGTATAGTCCCTTAGTGTTGTTAGTGTAACCCCCTTATTGTTATTATTATACCCTTGTAACCCCTCATATTGTTATTATTGTGCCCTTAAATTATTATTGTTAGGTCAACTAGGATTACATTGTGGCCCCACTAGGATTACATTGTGGCCCCATGGACTCCTATATATAGAAAGGAGGTTTTGTAATTTGAATCATCCAAGAATGGTTCATTCATGTAATGTATTAGAGGTTGCCCCCTCGAAGTGGCTTATTTCTAAGGCGTTGATATCTCTTTTCTTCCCTTTTTGGAGCTGGTTTCACAACATATACTCATGAAGATATTGATGGGCTATCAAATAGTGAAGAAGGAGAATCTGATCAAGATGTTAGACTACTCATGGCTTTTGAAAAAGACTCTAGTGAGGCTAAAGATACCTTCACGGATGCACCAGAAGAAAATGATTTTCTTGAAGAAATTAATCAGCTCAAAATATGTTTGTAAGAAAACAAAATTTCCATAGATACTCTGAAGAATCAGCTTATAGAAAAGGAGAAGCTCAATGAGAAATTAGAATGTGGAATAGTAAGTCTAAGAAAGGAAATTGAGAAAGAGAAAACTTTAAATATTAGATTTGCTAAAGGAACTGAAACCTTGGATGAAATTATCAAGGTTCAACACTCTCCTTTTGTAAAGACAGGTCTTGGATATATCAGAGAATCCTCCTAGTCTTCAGCACCAAGCTATCTAAATGTAGTTGAAGCCAGCCTACAACATTCTGTCACTCAGCAAGAGAACAGAGAAACTTCACAGGTAAAGCATGACCACTTCAATACAGAAGAAATATCAATCAGAGAAATACCAATCAATAGGTAAACACAAATATAAGGTTTCATGATTGCAAAAATTTCTTATTTAATGGACAATGTTTCTCATGTCACAATTTTGGTCATAAATTTGTTCAATGTGTTGCATACAAAACCACGATGACCAGATAACCAAGAAAGCAATGAAATGAGACTAGAATAAAGAAGAATACTTATAACAACTTTTCTCATCTTCAAAATGAAATTGAATGTT
This sequence comes from Pinus albicaulis, assembly GCA_034641835.2. NCBI lineage: Eukaryota > Viridiplantae > Streptophyta > Pinopsida > Pinales > Pinaceae > Pinus > Pinus albicaulis. Next base: position 1,157,963,241 of record CM076570.1, on the reverse strand, counting down.
CTTATTGCAATAACTTTCGACATGAAGAATATGAATGCAGGAGCAAACTTCAGCCAAAAGAACATATACCTTCAAATTCCAAGGTATGGAGAAAGAAAGACTTACAAGTTGAAAGCTGTGGAATAGCTTTATTTTCTAAAGGGGAAGAAAATAAATGGTACATTGACAGTGGATGTTCAAAGCACATGACAGGTGATAAAAATAAACTCCTTTGATACAATGCTCTAGAAAAGGAAAAGAATGTCACCTTTGGAAATGATACTCTTGCTATCATGAAAGGAAATGGTTATGTTTTTCTAAAATAAAAATTAAAAGCTAATAATGTTATGTATGTAGATGGATTAAAACATAACCTATTGAGTGTGATTCAAATGTGTGATCAAGGAAATGAAGTTGTCTTTAGTTCCAAAGAATGTGTGGTACGTGAACTTGACACACGAAAAACAGTAATAAAGGGAACTAGAACACTAAGCAATTTGTATGTATTGAAAGGTTGCAAAGAACAATTTTACTTGGGTAAATATTCATAAATTGGTTATTGCACAAAATATTTGGGCATTTGAGTTTCTCTCAAATCAACAAATCTAGTAGAGTAAAAGTGGTTCATGACCTTCCTAGCATCACTCTGCCTAAAAGTACCATATGCAAATATTTCCAATTCAGTAAGAAAACCAGAGTACAATTCAATGTCAAAGAAGGATCAACAGGTAATCCTCTTGAACTCATACATACTGCCTTTTGTGGACCTATAAGGAAAAATTCACCCTGTGGAGAACAATACTATATTCTTTTTATTGATGACTTCTATAGAATGTGCTGGATTGGGTTACTAAAAAACAAAGATGAAGCATTTGAAAATTTTCAGATCTTCAAAGCCCTGGTTGAAAATTAATTAGATCTAAAAATAAAATGTCTTAGATTTGACTAAGGAGGGGAATATATATTAGATGAATTCTTTAATTTCTGTGAACAACATGGCATAAGAAGACAGTTTTCTGTAGCTAGAACCCCACAACAAAATGGCATGGCAGAAAGAATGAATAGAATTGTTCAACAAATGGCTCATGCTATGCTTGATGATTTTGGAACACCTGATGCCTTTTAGGGAGAAGCATCAGATACCGCAATAAATATTCTTAACAAGGCTCATGATGGTGTGAACAATGATAAAACTCCTTATGAGCTCTGGTATGGTAATATTCCAACTCCAAAGAACTTTAGAGTTTTTGGAAGCAAATTTTTTATCAAGAACAATGATGAAAAACTTGGTAAGTTTGAACCTCGCACAGATGAAGGAATATTTCCTGGCTATTCTTTAGAAGTAGAGCATATAAATGTTACAATAAAATATTTTGGAAGATTATTGAATGCATTGATGAGTCTCTCTCATTTCCTAAAAGGAAAATAACAACAAAAAATGAAGATGATGATGATTTATATCCTCCTACATCAAATAGCAACAACATGGAAGGAGAACCCTATGAAGTGACAGAAGATGATCTATCTGAAAAAGCTCCATCTAGGTATGTTCAAAAGAATCATCCAGAATCTCAAATTTTGGGAGAAAAGGGATCAGGTGTCCAAACAAGATGAACTCTTGTAGGATCTCCTAGCTATCTGGTATTCCTATCCACTATTGAACCACAAAATGTCAATCAAGCTAGCAAATATGAATTTTAGATTCGATCCATGAATGAAGAACTTGATCAGATTGAAAAGAATCACACTTGGGGATTAATTCCAAGAACTCATGATAAAAATGTTATTGGAACAAAATGGATATTCAAAAACAAGTTAAATGAAAATGGAGATGTTATTAGAAACAAATCTAGACTTGTTTGTAAAGGTTATGCTCAACAAGAAGGTATAGAGTTTGAAGAAACATTTGTTCCTATAGATAGACTTCAATCCATAAGAATGTTTCTTTCCTTTTCAAGCTTTCCACAATTCAAAGTTTATCAAATGGATGTTAAATCTTCTTTCCTCAATGGTGATCTAGAAGAAGAAGTTTATATAGAACAACAAGAAGGATTCATTTTTGGAAATGATGAAAAACTTGTTTGCAAACTTAAAAAGGCTTTATATGGTCTCAAACAAGCTCCAAGGGCATGGTACTATCATCTTGACAAATATCTTCATCAACAAGGTTTTTCAAAGGGATCTGCTAATAGCAACTTATACACAAAAATTGGAAATGATAGACTATTGATTGTAGTTGTATATGTTGATGCCATCATTTTTGGGAGTAATGAAGAGTCCATGAGTCAGAAATTTTCTTCTATTATGCAGCAAGAATTTGGAATGTCTTTACTTGGGGAACTAACATTTTTCCTTGGCTTACAAGTGCAACAAGAAATAGATGGCATATTTTTATCAGAAGAAAAATATCTTGAGCAAATTTTGAAGAAGTATGGGATGGAAGACTACAAACCTATAAGTACACCAATGGTAAATGGGTGTAACCTCAGTTCTCATGATGATTCTCCCATGGTGAATCAACCAAAATACAGATCCATGATTGGAAGTATGCTTTATCTAATAGGGACAAGACCTAATATTATGCATGCAGTTGGGATTGTTGGACAATTCCAAGCTAATCCAAAAGAGTCACACCTTCAGGCTGTAAAAATAATATTCAAATATATACAAGGGACTTGAGACTTTGGTCTATCGTATCCAAATAATGCTAATCTTACTCTTCATGCTTACACAGATGTGGATTGGGCTGGAAATGTTCATGATCGAAAATGAAGTAGTGGTGGTGCATTCTATATGGGGCCCCAATTAGTATCTTAGTTAGGCAAGAAACAAAGTTATATTGCCTTATCTACAGTAGAAGCAGAATATGTGGTTTCCGGATCATGTTGCACACAATTAATTTGGATGATACATAATTTACAAGACATTCAAATTAAATTCTCACCTCCCATATCCATTTTATGTGATAATACAAGTGCCATTAGTATTTCAAAGAATCTTGTTATGCACTCCAAGACCAAGCACATTCCTATCAGGTATCACTTCCAACATGAACAAGTGCTTGAACAAAAGGTTAAATTGGAGTATGTTCCCTCGAAAGAACATGTTGCTAATATATTTAATAAACCTTTTCCTAGGGAAGCATTCGAATACCTCAGACAGGAGTTGGGATTTTTCTTTACCTCTTTGATCAAATCTACTTAATTTCAGAAGATTAAATTTGGTACACTAGTTTCCTGAAGGCGAATCACATATTTACGTGAGTTTCTGTGCAAAAAACCACGTATAGGTTTTGCCGACAGATATTCTTTGGATCAACATTCAAACTAGATGTGGTGTTGTTAGGTAATCTCTGTTTTGATCCGGTCTCCATTTTTTTGTATCATTCTCTGATATTTATCTCCTTGATATAGATGCTTTGATGAATTAGTTGTTGAAAGTGTTCAAGATGCACAAGCTTAGGGGGAGCACCTACCTTGTTGAAGAGGATGCATTGTTGGCATTCTGATTTGGTTTCTGATTTATGATTTCTCTCTTGAGTTTTTTTGGTCCTGGTTATGAAAATCCATTTCTATAATTTGATGCAAAATGAAATGTTGATACTCATGATGTAAATTATTATCTTTATTTATGTAAGGAATTTTTCAAATTGTAAACCGACTTGGTTGGGTAGTTGAGTCAAAATCTGTAAACCCACTTGGTTGGGTAGTTCAGTCAAATATGAAATTCCACTTGGTTGGATCATTGATATAAGTATGAGTCCTTGGTGATAGGTAAGGTCATACTCGGCTGAGTTATAGAGTCATGTACTTCATTGAAAAGTTTGTCTAAAGATTCATCATGAACTCAGGGGGAGCATGATCAATACAATGCACATCAGATCCACAGTGCTCTACTTTATACAAGGAAAAAGAAACCTTGTTTCGGTATTGATCCTCCCTTTTCCCTTGATGTTAAAGAGGAAGAGTATCTTGGTGTTTGAATAATGGTTATGATTAATGTATTTATCTGTTATGGTGATCAAACACCTTCATGGTTGTTATCAATTCCAAAGGGGGAGATTGTTGGCAATATGATGAAATATGTTGTCCTTGATGGCAACCTACTTGATGAAGTTGTCCTTGATGGAAACCTACTTGATGAGTTTCCTTTTGATAGCAATCTATTTGTTAAATATGTAAAAATGATGTTTCTACAGGTCAGTTCAAATTTGGAAGAGAAAGGAATTCTAATAAGTGCCAGAGGAGAAGAAATTAAAAGAACAGAAATTCAAAAAATCTTGGCTGGTAAAGCTAGCCACAGGAGAAAAATGAAAGGTAACTACCAAAATTCCAAACTGTGCTTTGGAAATTTCAGAACAACAGTTAAATGTAGACCTAAGCATACTACCATTAGGGTCCTATGATGTTTTTTTGGGTATGGATTCGCTAGAAAAACATTGGACCTTAGTGGACTGCAAGGAAAAGATCATTTATTACAGAATGCAATATGGAACATGCAAGGAGATTCAAGAAATCAAGAAGCCACTACAATGACGTCCAATTACAACATCCAAAATGAATAAATGTATAAGAAATGGATGCCATATATATGATATTCAAGTGGGATATGCTGATTCCAAGGAAGAATCACCTGTGATGGAAAACATACCTGTGGTGCAAGATTTCATGGATGTTTTTCTAGAAAATATTCCTGGATTACCACCAAGACAAGATATCGATTTTACCATTGAATTAATGCCAGGAGTATCACCTATTTCAAGGGATCCTTACATAATGAGTGTTCCAAAACTAACTGAGTTAAAAATGCAGTTACGAGAACTGTTGGACAAAGGTTACATTTTCCCAAGTGTGTCCCCTTGGGGAGTACCTATGTTGTTCATGAGAAAGAAGTATAGAACCATGTGAATGTGCATGGACTATAGAAAACTTGACAAGTTAATAGTAAAAAATAAATATCCTTTACCTAGGATTGATGATCTATTTGATCAAGTGAAGGGGGCCACAGTGTTTTCTAAAATCGATTTAAGATGTAGATATCACTAGATCTGAATCAAGGATGAAGACATTTGCAAGACTGCATTCTGTACCAGGTACGGGCATTATGAATTTGTGGTGTTACCCTTTGGGTTAACAAATCCACCAGCAACCTTTATGAGGTTAATGCATGGAATTTTTCATCCTTTCCTGGATAATTTTGTACTTACATTCATAGATGGAATTCTAATCTATTCCCAAAAATAGGAAGAAAATAAGGAGAATTTAAGAATTGTGTTGGAAATGCTAAGAAAACACCAGTTGTACGCTAAGTTCATCAAATGTGATTTCTCTAAAACATAAATTTAGTATTTAGGCCATGTCATTTTAGCAGAAGGGATTGTTTTTGATCCAGAGAAAATCAAGATAATTATGGAATGGCAAGTACCCAAAATGTGGCAAAAATTCGATCCTTTATGGGATTAGCTAGGTACTATTGGAGATTTATTGAAGGATTTTCCAGAATTGGTTTTCCCATTACCTCTTGCAGAGAAAAGGAAAAGTTTTCAAGTGGATTGTTTAGTTTCAGAACGTTTTTGAAAAGATGGAACAACTATTGACCACTACAATAGTGTTGAGGGAAGCTGACCCAAACAAATAATTCGAATTTTGTACAGATGCAAGAAAAGAGGGTGTTGGGGTATTTTTATCGCAAGAAGGAAAAGTAGTGGCATATGAGTCAAGGAAGTTAAAATAACATGAACATAGGTACTCATCCTATGATTTTGAATTAACAGCAGTAGTACATGCGCTCCGGGCATGGAGACACTACTTGTTGGGTAAAAATTTTGTGCTAAAAATAGATCATAGCAGCTTGACTAGTTATTTCAAGCAAGATAATTTAAAATCTAGACAAGCAAGATGGAATGCCTTTCTAAGTGAGTTTGATATGGACATATAGCACGTGAAAGGTAAGGAAAACTAGGTGGCTGATGCTTTAAGTAGGAAGCTGCATTGTGTTTATGAGCTTTATTACAATCAGCTTGAAAGTAAATTCTTAGATAAAATCAAAGAAGAGGCACAAAAAGATTCGGAATTTAAATTCCTATGGAAGCAAATGGAAGAAACCAGAAGGCAAGGAATTACTTTTAAGTATGGAGTAAATAATGATCAGATGCTAACTTGTAGAGGTAAGGTGTATGTATCAAACCATGTGGACCTAAAGGAGATGATAATGAATGAATACCATCATTATGTAGGACACCCAGGATACCAAAAAATGTTAACTGCTATCAAAAAAGTATTTTTCTGGCCTGGTATGTGTAAAAATATTGTTGAGTATTTAAAAAAATGTTTGGAGTGTCAGCAGGTGAAGGTGGAGCATCAACATCCTACAGGATTGTTGCAGCCCATACCGATACCTGTATGGAAGTGGGAGGTCATATCCCTAGACTTAATTATATTTTTATCACTGTCAAAAGGCAAAATGACTCCATCATGGTGGTAGTGGATAGATTGAGTAAATCTACACATTTTATACACGTGCAGTCTACTTACAAGACTATACAGATAGCACACAATTTCATGAGAGAAATTTTTAGGATGCATGGTAGTCCGAAGACGGTTATCTCAGACAGGGATGTTAAGTTTACATCAGCATTTTGGAAGACTCTGTTTATAGGTATGGTGACCCAAATAAACTTTAGTACATCTTATCATTTCTAGAAAGATGGTCAAATAGAGTGAGTAAACCAAGTGTTGGAAGACATGGTACACATGTATGTGATGCAGCAACCAACTAAATGGGAGGACTATTTGCATAATGTTTAATTTGGTTACAAAAATGGTTATCAATATTCCCTTAAGATGAGTCCTTTCAAGGTCTTGTATGGGAGGTAGTGTTGCACACCCATAAATTGGAGCAGCACTGAAACAAAATTAATGTTTGAACCAGATATGCTGGCTGTAATGGAATCAGAAGTAAAGAAGATAAGACAAAATTTAAAGGTTTCATAAGATTGGCAGAATATCTACGAAGATAACAAGAGGTCTGATCAGGAATTCGAAGTGGGAGACCATGTGTGTGTGAGGATTAAACCTAAGAGGAGTACCTTGCAGTGGACCTCTTGTGCAAAGTTGGCTCCCAGGTTCTATGGACCCTTCCAATTTTTGGAAAGGGTAGGACCTGTGGCCTATCGGCTGGCTTTACCCAGTCACATCCAAGTACACAATGTGTTTCATGTCTCCTTGTTAAAGCTTTATGTGCATGATTCGAAACATGCAATTCATTGGCAGAATATACAGGTAGGATAGAATTAAAAATCCTAACTTGGAATATGATTTCTATATGAGAATTTGATAAGAAATTTTTCTATTTGTAGGTAGAGCTGGATGGTGAGTTTCTGGTCGAGCCACAACACATACTTGACTAGAGAGAAATTATGCTCTGAAAGCTAGTCATCGCCTAGGTTAAAGTGCAATAGAAGCACTTCATCCCGGATGAGGCTACTTGGAAGGATGAAAAGTTTGTGCGCGGGGCTTACCCAGAGCTATTTGCTGAGCTGGGATAAAACATGAAGGATGATGTTACTTCTAGGGGGGGGGGGGGGAGTTGTGATAGTTGCATTTACTACTAACTAGTTGTTAACTAGTTAAAATAACTTTTAATATTGTTTAATGAAAAATACCGAGACAATTAGTATTTTGCTGGAAAAGTTATTTTCCTTATTTTTAATTATGAATAGTAAAATTATTTATGGAAAGTAAAATTAAAAGGTTGATGGTAAATGTTTTCCAAGAACTGAAAGGTGGTTGGACAGTTTGAACAGTTAGTTGCTCCTCTAGGGATATGAGGCTCATCTGAGTGAGGAATGAGGGTTCTGTTCATGGGCTATGGAAGGAGTTGAGATTTTCCTGAGCTGGTACACACAAGTGTAAAAACACTCACTAATTCCTAAATTTTTCTGGCTTGACTAGACCTGGAATCCTGAGGTCACATAAGAGAAATTCTACTATCAACCTGTGCCTTTCGGTGGAAGCACAGGGGAAGATATGGACGTCATTGCCACTCTTGAAGGTTGGGAGGAACATCAACAATTGTGCGTATTGTACAAATAAATATCTGATTTAATTTCGAATTGAGTAGTAAACTGAAATCCAGATATGTATTAAATAATAGAATAATGTAAATTTCTGGATAGTGTATTGAAGTGAATATAGACTTGAAAATAGAGATAAACTATATTTATTTTTTAAATAAAGAGTAATTATTGTTGTTACTATATTTATTTATTTATAAGTATGGAATGGTTATTGTTTAAGCTGTGAAAGAGTTGAGGTAAAACATATTACTATACTATGTTAGGAAAAATAACAGATAATGATCAAGAGACTAATAGGACAGATTTATCCTCACTACCAGAATATAACTGTTGATTCTGGGTAATGGAAGAAACCTAGAATACATCGTTCATTCCTCTATGACTATACTCGGACAGTTTTCTATGTGGTCCGATCACCCCATTCTAGAAGAAAGTAATGCTAGAGTACAGAAATATTCCACAGTTATGAAATAATTAACATTTTCTAGAAAAATATTTTAAGTGAAATATTGTAGAACAAACCTGTTATGAGAATATGAACTATATATCTGAATACTCAAATAAATATATGAGTAGTATAGAAAGAAAATAAATCCATATGAATATTCTTTCGTAAACATGTTTAAGTGTGTTGGAGCATCACTATTCATTTAATATAAAGAAAAACAGTGGAAACCCTTTATATACAGATTTACTGAAATGGTTAAAACAAGCATACCAATCGGAGACTCGGTTTAAGTTTTCCTTAATAATAAAGACATAGATTCTATATGACAGAAGATATATAATATATAATACAACATCCTGAAAATAACGAAGGGTCAAATTAATTAAATAGAGTAACCATTTATTTTAAGTTATACTGAATCTAGGAGATTGAGAACAACTCTCTGTGTAAGTTAAACAAGAAATATAAATCATCAGTTCATATATCAAAAGAGTATCATTAGGGGATTTTTGAGGTCTAAAATGGGCCTCCTAAGAAAAATGTACAACCAAAATAAAATTTGTAAGAACCAATAGGATTCAAGATGATGATGTCAACCATGGGGGATGATTCACCATATTTTAAGTAAAATGGTAAAAAGATTAAAAAATAATCAAATAGTAAAACTACTTTTTCAACTCATATTTTCAACTTATCTCCCAAAGATTTTACTCAAAATTCGAGAGAGAGTAATCGTTGGATGAAAAATTCAATTCCTCATCCAAAGAGTAGCCATGTTGCATACTTTTGATGGACCTCACTATGTGAAAAATGAGAAATACATGAAGAAAACATGTTTGCAATCACATTTTCATGTATTTCTCATTTTTCTTGTAGCAGGGTCCATCGAAAGTATGCAACATGGGTACTCCTTGGATGAGGAATTGAATTTTTCATCCAACGAGTACTCCTGCTCGAAATTGGAATAAAAAATTTGGGAGGTAAGTTGAAAATATGAGTTGAAAATGTAGTTTTTTATTTTTTCCCTCTAAAATTTCCACTATTATTTTATAATTTCCTTAAGAGGCCCATTTAGACCTCAAAGTTACCCTAATGGAGTAAGAACTTGAAATTTATTTAATACACAGGAAGGTAACAAGAGGGCTCGAATTAAATATTACAATTGCAGCCAAGCCTCGACATGGAGGAAAATAACGAGCTCCAGAAGTTACATTACAAAATAAAACGATGACCTCCTATTACAGATAAATCTAGTGCGAGAATGAATTAAAATGAGGCTTAAAGAACTGGCTAGAATTCTAATGTTTAAAAACCTCTAGATAGGAGGTTTTCTATTTACTAAAACTCGGATTTAATATATACATAATTCTTGACTATTAAACCCTTCACCAGAACCAACGAAAATACTATGATTAGAAGTGATTTCCTTAAAAAAAATACATGTAAGAGAAATATGAAGTTATTAATAGGAAGTTTTGGGACAATCAAGAAAATGACTTCACACTTGACTTAGGAAGCTCTACATTGCTAACATCAAGAATACTAACCTGCAAGCACCAAAAAACACGGAACCGGGTTTATGTGAGTAAATAATTAGGGTGCCAAATAGCTAATAATAAATAAGTCAAGGGTAAAACAGTATCTATATATACATAATTCTTGACTATTAAACCCTTCACCAGAACCAACGAAAATACTATGATTAGAAGTGATTTCCTTAAAAAAAATACATGTAAGAGAAATATGAAGTTATTAATAGGAAGTTTTGGGACAATCAAGAAAATGACTTCACACTTGACTTAGGAAGCTCTACATTGCTAACATCAAGAATACTAACCTGCAAGCACCAAAAAACACGGAACCGGGTTTATGTGAGTAAATAATTAGGGTGCCAAATAGCTAATAATAAATAAGTCAAGGGTAAAACAGTATATATATATATATATATATATATATATATATATATATGCAGAATAATGAGAGGATTACCTGAGAAAGAAGCTTCTTCGTCTCTCCTAAACGACGAATTGAAATACATGATAAAAATAAATAAGAATAAGACGCATTATTACAAACTGTGTAGAGAGATAAACATAGAATCAGTAAAACAAATAAATAGTCCATAAAAAACAAATGAGTATGTGTTGTTTTACCTGAAAATGTTGTGGTTGAAAGCACGGAATCTCGAAAGCATGACAATGAAAGATTGCAGACAAAATACCATCGAAGGATTCTGCATTGTGCATTGCAGAACCTATCCTCCATCGTAAAGTAGAATTATGAAACATACACCTCCTCTAATCTCACCGATGAGGCTCATGGTTGTCGCCAAGGTGACTTAACCCTCAAACCAGAAGTAACAGAGCTCGAATAAAGCTGAAGAACCAACATGCAGAATGGAAGAGGCTTCTCAAAAAATAAATATGGAGAAATGGTAGAGTGAAATTAGGGATGGCGTGGTTATCCAAGACAAACTCCCGCCAGAAACATGGATCCTTGATCTACCAAAAATCCGACGGTGGAGATCAAGGCCGGTACCATCGAAAACAACAAAGAGTAATGGAAAAATCTTCAGCTATTGTATGAGATTTAATACTAGTACTTACTCCCTTAACTCCCTGACGTGCCAACTAATTTCTCGATTGAAACACGATGTGAAGGATGTATATGGTGGGATGGAAAAACAAATTCATTAGCGACAACATAATAGTAAGCATAGCAATGGTAATATAAATATATAAAACCTAAAATGTGTAGGATGCGTCAAGTATACCATGGTAAGTGATTAGTATTTGTAAATTACAATGCAATCATATAACGAGAAAAGGATTAAAGATGCCAAATAATTCCTAGTTTAAATAATGTATTATGGGATAGAATTTTGTAAGTCACATTTGGGTTAGACATTAACATTATGGTAAAAGTAAATTTTTTTTTGTATATGTATGTTACATTAATTTTATTCATATATTTTGTAAATTAACTATTTGGAATATCAAATAATTAATTAAATTTAAGATTAGTTATATATATATGAACATTTTCATATAAAAAAACATATGTTTAAATTTCAATATTGTTGTATTCTTTTAATTATTTATATAATGCCAAAATGTTTTATTATCAAAATTGGTTTTTTTATATATAAATAAATATAGTATTAAATTATTATATAAATTTGTTTATATTTTCTTATTTTAAATTCCATGGATATTAAAATTTCTTATTAAGCTAGTATTCTTACATGCCATTATGATCCTGTCTCTTTTATATTGAATTTTTGAAAAAAATAATTGTAAATAATCATGAGAATTACAATAAAGTTATAGTTAAAAAATACATTTTAATCTATATATATATATATATATATATATATTATTTATTATTTAATCATATATAGTTAGAAGAATTGTATTATTTTTATTGGCGTTGTTTGTAAATCATGATGCATTGCTTGATATTCAATGAAGGAATGTTATGGAAAAAAATAAATTGATTTGAGCAATAAAAAATAAAGTCATGGGTACAAATCGATAATATAAATTATTCTATCTAGGGGTTTTATGTAAATAGATCATGCAATAGTTTATCGCCTTCATAATATTGATAACTGATCTTTCAAATATTTATTTTTAGGATTAAATAAAGTGATTACTATATTACTTGAGAAATTTTTGATTATGTACCTTTTATTTTATAGATATAGGATCGTAATGGTTAAGAAGTTGTAGACATTTGTGCAAGTTTGAATTTGCTTTAAAGTGCCAAATACTTTTATCAAGGGAAGGCGATATCAAAAACTTGGCAAAATGTTTTGGAAATTTTAAATGAACTTTATTCTTGTCCATTAATTTGGGGTTAAATTACACTTTATTTATCTCTAGGTGGAAAGCTAAACTTTTGAAAAATAAATTGAATTATGGAATTATATTATTGTTTTTATGTAGGTGTCATGCTCATTTTTATTTTTTTTCAAGAACAAGTGGAAAGCAATAAAAGACATATAGGAACTAGAAGGAATTGAAGAACTTTACAACCTTTGTTATTACAATTGTGGTGTTTAAGAGAATTTAATGTATAAACACTTAAAGACAATTATAAGGTTTTTCAAATGATTTTAGATACTTAGATTTGATTTTTTTGGTTAATTGGTGTTTGGTATGTTTTGAAGTACATTATTTAATCTGTTTACAATTGAACATGGTCAACTAAAAAAATAGTTTTTAGAACATTTTTTTCCTGGTATTATTTATGATAGTTGATACTAAAAAACCTTTAAATAGTAGTGTTATTTAGATTTTTAAATCATTATTTGACTTTATGATATACTAGATTCAGGTAATGTCTGATAGTTTGGGTGGAATCAGTTAAAGAATAGTTTTATGTAGTTGTGAGTGATTTTGAGTCATGTAATTTGTAGTTGTGCAATTAAAAATTCATTGCAACAACTTATAAAAGAGTAGGAGACTAATAATCAGAAATTGGATTATGCAAATAAAACGAAGAAGAGGAAAAATAATAAGGGGTTTGGATGCAATTTCCATGGTAGGTGGATTAGTTGCAATTTTAAATGGTGCAAATGTTTGTGTTGTTGTATGCAATATATTTGTTCAAATTAAGAGAACAATGAATCACTGTCAAAGAGAAAATGCAACAATTTTTTTGTGTCATTTAAATGATATTTTTTTGATTCGCTATGTCTCACGTGAGAATGAATTTTGACATATAATAATGTTAGAATAAGTAGATATTACATTTACCTATAAATCTCATACGCATTTATGCTGTGTATGCCTGATCCAAATGTTGGTTGTTTGTTGGTTGTTGTAAATGGTATACTTTCACTCCTATAAAATACTTAAGAATCTTGAAGCATTAAAATTAATTCTTATCAAACACAAACAATGTTTAATTATATTCCAAAATTGTCTAGAAAAAAATATAAATACCAAATTAAATGAAATTATTGGCCACTCTTAATTATGATGAATTTTAAGATTAATATTAATCAATAAAATAATCTAAAATGGGTGACAATTGCAATTATTTTATTTATTTCAAAACAATGAGAAATTGTTTCCAAGTGGTCCAAGAAAAGTAGATAGAAATTCTATATATATGTCTCAAGGTTGAATGAGACTATAAATTAGGGTTTATTATTAGATTTAAAATATTAGTGTTTAATATTAGGTTTAAATTTTTTGATTTTATAATATTAGCTTTAAAATATAAGGTTTTATAATATTATTTTTATTAATACTGATATATACTTATATTCATATGTCAACCACCTACATAATGTGTTTGTGCATGTACTTGATATATGTCTATTGACATATCAACCACATTTAATAATGTGGTTGTGCTAGGTTTATACTTTTCAACTATGATGATGTGTAATATTAGAATCAACTTCTCTTTTAAGTGTAAAAATACATCATATATTATTTTTATTCCCTCCGCTGCTGTTGTTGCCTTCGATGCTATTGCTAAACCCTAGTGTCTCCCAATAGCTTATGTGGAGGGGAATGCTCCACCTCTACTTCCTCCCTCTTCTCATGATAATGAAGTTGTTTCCTTTCAGGAATTAGTTCCCTCTCTTCCTAAGTGCTCTTGGTCAAATGAAGGCTCTTTCAAATTTGTAAAGACAAATGATGAAGTCAGAGATGTAGCCCTGCCAATTGATGCTCGTCAGACATCTCTAGCCTATTCTTAGTGAGCTCTAATCGAAAAGTTCACTGGAATGTGCCCCTCTCCCAGATCTATGGATATTTGGATAGAAAAGGCCTGAAGATCCACGAAGAAGGGGAATATTGCCTTTTTTTTTAGAGGTAATGGTTTTTTTTCTTTCTTGTTGAAGCTGAAAGAATATCAAGATGTCATTTTCCAGAACGACCCATAATTTTTCAAATCTCTTGGCATGTATATGAATAAATTGTCTCTATACTTCAACCACGACGAGGATATTCCCACATCTATCCTAGTCTAGGTCAAGCTTCCTTGAATCCCTCTATTTTGTTGGAGCGAATTTCGCTTTAGGGCCATCATAAACGAGCTAGGAAAATCCCTGGACAAATATGAACCCAAGGGTTCCCAATTCTCTTGCACCAAAATATGTGTGGAAGTAGATTTGGAAAAGGGATTTTGTGCTGAGATAAATCTCACCTTGGGAGAATGGAAGCATAGAAAAATCCTAGAATATGAAAAAATCCAATTTAAGTTTCTTCATTGTGATGAATATGGTAATTTTGCGATGGAATGCACTAAATTATCAAAAACCAAAAACTTGGACAACTCATCCCTCTAGGTGGAGCAATGTAAAATGTAGAAAATCCCATGGAGAAAAAGGTAACCACAAAACTTCTACTTCCTCCAACCCTTTCAATGCTCTCCGTCATCAAAATGATGAGGAGCAAGGTCCTAATCAACTAGTTTCAAATGAGAGTAAGGTGAATGAGTTGGGCATTGATGGATCTAAGGAAGGTGATATTAATGAAGAAAATAATTCCAAAGTTGATGAAGAGCAAAAATATCCCCTCACACCAGTGGCTTTGGGACTGAATCCTCCAAGAAACCCTCCCATAAGGGTGGTTGAGGAGATATTTGTCACTCATCATATGGCCCAAATCCTTTCATGGCCCAATGATGGAAGTGGTCAAGAAGCTGAGAGATCCAAGAGAAAAGGTCGACAAAAACAAAAGATAGTAAGGGAAAAAGAAGCAGATATTAATAATAATTTGGGAAACCAACCAGTTATTTTAGAAATCCTCAAGAGGAATGACATGAAAAATCATGAAGGAAATGACGGTGGGATCAATCCAAACCCTCCTAACAAATTAAGATAATATCTTGGAACATTAGGTGAATAGGGAACCTTGTAAAAGCCCTAGTTGTGAGAGATATAATAAAACAAGATACGTTGTGGATTGTATATATGCATGAAACAATGATGGATGAACCAGATGTATTTAAGGCATCAGAAGTATTCTAGAAGGATAATTCGGGGACAATCCAAGCATCAAGAGCGGCTTCAAGAGGGATGTGTATATTTTCGCTAAGTAAGTAATTTTTTCTCATTGAGGAAATCAAGATGAAGTACTGGATCATGGTTTTATTAGAGGTTAGAGAAACGAGAGAGTGTATTCCTTTCATAAAATTATATGCGCATGTCTTGTATAGTGAAAAAATAGAATTCTAGGACTAAGTGGAAGCTCTCAAAAATTGGAATCTACATTTGAATAACATGATAGGAAGGGATTTCAATACTATTCTAAGTCTAGCATAAAAAAGAGGAGGAGAAATAGTTCAAGACCCATTCAAAGAAAGTATGGAAGATCTAATGGCTAAATGGGAATGGGTGGAAATTGTTCCAAAGGTAGGAAAATATACTTGGTCGAATAGAAGAATAGGGGATCAATATATAGAAACTCATTTGGATTTCCTCGTGATTCATAGTAACTAGCTCCTTAAATGATTAGACTACTCTTTGAAATATAAGCCCAAGGAGAATCATATCATCATCCAATCTCGCTAAGACTAGAGAAGGTTGAAAATATCAGCCCAATTCCCTTCATATTTAATGAAAAATGGGTACAAATTGAAGAAGTGGGAACATTGGTGGAGCATGCATGGAATATTCCCATTCAGGGTTCCCCAACCTTTATTTGGGAAACAAGCTTCAAAATGTGAAGCAGGTTCTAAGGAAATGGCTAAGAGAGAGTTACCAATATCCTATCCAAAAATGATGAAACAAGGTTCAATAGCTAGAATAACATTATAAAATGATGGAGGAAGCTCAAGTAGAGGAAAATAATCCACAACAAGAAAGTGATCTCACTTGTCAAATATTGTCCTTAAGTCGACAAGACGGAAATATTTTGCAATTTAAATTCTTTCAGTTTATGGTTGCAATTCGGGGACTCTAACATGCCATTCTTCCACAAGCAACCTAAACAAAAGGAAGGCACAAAACCGAATCAAATAAATAGTGCCTGAAGGTAGGACAAGGGTAATGTCTTTTGAGAACATTAAGGAAGAGACTTACAATTTCTATAAAGCTCTTCTAAGTGCAGATCAAATTACTCTTGATTGAGCTTCCAATTTTCTTCAAGCGATCCCTTCTACCAGTAATTAGAATATGATCGCTGAGATAGGGGAAGAAGAAGTTAAATAGGCCATCTAGTTGTTAGAACCTAAGAAAGCTCCCAGAACATATGGGTTTTCAATTATATTTCATCAGACCTTTTGGTTAATGATTAAAAAGAATCTCCTTCGAATGCTGAATCATTTTAGAGTTAAAAAGAAACTAGGTGGTGGCACGAACTCTTCCTATTTAGCTCTTATTCCTTGGAATCAAATCTTGTAAAATTCTCAAGATTTCAGCCACTCTCGCTATGAAACTCATCATATAATATATTGACAAAATTCATTGCCAATCGACTAAATCCTTTCCTCCCTTCATTCAAATATGGGAATTAAGGTGGTTTCATGCAAAAAAGGAACATTATTGACAACATGATATTCATTCAGGAAGCAATAAATTTAATTAAGGAAGCTAGGGACGTAGGAATTGTCATCAAATTGGATATGACAAACACATTTGACTGGGTAAATCATTATTTTCTTTATATTTTTTTAGAAAAGTTGGGTTTTTGCAATGAATTCATTCAATGGCTCAAGCCATGCATTGGATCTCCTTGTATATCACCTCTAGTTAATGGTGGACCTGCTCCCTTCTTTTTGGCCTCTAGAGCACTTCTTCAAGGTTTTCCTTTGTCGCCTCTTCTCTACATAATTATTGCAGAGTCCCTCAGTATGAATATGTAAGTTTCTAGAATGGAGAGGGGGCTTCTAAGTATAAGTATTGTAAGGAATGTTCAAGAAACTAATCACTATCAGTTTGAATATGACACCATTATTCTAGGAGGAGCTTCAAGAACCAACACATCAATATTTAAAAAAGTGTCAGATTCCTACCTCAATCTATCTAGAGGAGTGATCAACTATCTGGAGAGCTAATTGATAGGATGGAATTGTCCTCATTCCACTTTGCTGGAAATATCCCGAATCTTAGGCTTCTTATTCAACAAGGATTGTAATTATTTTACTTATATTTTCATCTGAATTTCTTTTAATTTGGTGTCAGGGGAGGTCTTGGATTCGTTTCTGCAAAAAAAAAAAAAAAAAATACAATATTGGGGATTAAGATTGTTGAATGCAGCAGGGAGAGTGATTCTCATAAAATCAATTATTTCTTCCTTACCAGTGTAGCCTGGATCAGGACCATCAGATCCAAAGAATGTAATTCATAGTATCAAAAGCCTAATCAGAAAATTCTTATGGCGAAGAGGCAAAAAAAATGAAAACAAATTCCATCTGGTGAATTGGAATATAGTTAGAATGCCAAATAATTAGGGTGGTCTAGCCATCAAAGACCCTAAATATATGAATCTAGCCTTTGGGGATAAACTGGTATGGAAACAATTATAAGGCACCAATGAATCATGGAAAAGGCCTTCACAAGGAAGTATTTTCACAAGAATCAATTGCTTAGGCCAAAAGGTGAGTCATGGGAAACAAGAGGAACTAAAATATGAAAGTTATTCAAGTATGTGGCTCCTTTCTTGCTGGAGCATCTTAGATGGCAATCAAGAAATGGTAAATGATTTCATTTATGGAAATATCACACCCCTTCAGCTATCTTTGCATCATCAATTCAAAGGGTTGATGATCTTGCTAAATAGATGGAAGAGCAGGGTATAAACCATATAGCCGACATATCCATTTGTGAATATAATGGAACATGGTGTGGATGGAGAAATATAATATGTACATTTTGTCTCCAACACCATTGACAAGATCTGCTAAAATCCCTGAAATATTTTGCGCCAGTAGCAACGCACAATTTAGATAGAAGCATATGGTTTGGAGGAAAAAATAAGTACAATACAGTGAAGGAGGGAAATTATCTCCTCCATAAAAGCCTTACTTCCCCTCCTCATTCAAGGTTATGGGAGAAGACCTGGACTAGGGATGGGCTTCCAAAGGTCAATACTTTCTGTTGGGAAATGGTGCATGAGAAATTATTAACAACGAAAAACCTTAGAAAGAGGAATGTTAAAGGCCCATCTTGACGTGTTCTTTGCGGTAAAGCAAAGGAAAATATCAAGAATATCTTCTTTCAATGCCCCTTCTCCTTGGAAACCTGGAAAATGACCCTTCAGTCGCTACTTCAAATTCATTCCATTCCAATGGAATGGTACGAGATGTTCATTCACTAGTGATCCCAATACCCTCTGATAAAGATCAAATATTTCATAATAATGATATGTTGGATGATATTTCCAAAATATCTATGTTGGCCGCTATGGTTATGTCGAAGTCAAGAAATTTTCCAAGATAGTAGAATCTCTCTTAAATCAACAACTATAAAACTAATACAACTAATTTTCAAGGTAATCTCTGCTAGGGGATTTGATGAATAAAAAATGGATAATATCAAGACTATTGAAAAAAACGGCTTAAAATAACTAACCCATCAAATCATTTTGTTAGCTTCAAGACCTATAAAACTCATTCATTTTATATTAGGCTATCTAGGGAAATATTTAAAGAATGGAAACAAAGCTTGGGTCAAACACTACAGAATAATAGAAAAAAGGTACACATGGGGACTGGCGAATGCTACGAATAATCAAGCTAAAGCCTTTTCACTCTGGAAATGATTAAAGATCACTATATCTAAAGGTTTGTAGCAACTAATTGTAGTTAGAGATTCAATTATTGTAATCCAAAGGTTCTCCAAGCTTAGGCATAAAAAAAAACTCTGAACTTTATCCTATGTTCTGAAGGATAGAGATCCTTCTAAGAAATTTAGAATATTATAATATTTTCCATGTAAAATGAGAGAATAATTGGGAGGAAGATACCCAAGCCAATAGAGGCATTGCCTTAGATCAAGGGGTTTTGATTTTAGACCAAGAACATTCCAAAATATGTCAGACCACATGACAAAATATCTAAGTGATATGACTATAGGTGATAAATGGAATAAACTGTGCATTAAAGGAGACAATTCATTCCCATTCAAGTATTTCTTCGAGGTATGGTAGGACCCTCTTGGGAGTTAGAATAGGCAGATGGGATATCTCAAATCTAGATGGAGGCGAAAAGGAATAAATGGCATGATAATTTCCAAGTATAAAACAAATGAATTAACATTAAATGCCAAGACCGCGGAATGTAGGATCAATACATCACTTCAGATGCATTGAGCGGTAGCGTTTCAATCCAAACTCAAATTGGTAGATGTATGGATGGTGGCTTGTGCCGTGTTTTAATAGTAGTCTCAAAGTACCATTCACTACTATATGATGTGTGCAACATTTGGCAAGGAAAAAATCACCATATTAAGGAGATGGATGAAGAAAATAAATCTAAGAGGTATATGAGTACATGGAAGTATTGCGCTCAAAATGGCCTCTACTAGACTTAACTAAAGTGGCGATAGTGCAGAGGAACATGGAACTTTGTCCATGGGAGACATTTTGTCCATGGTAGAAAAAATGGGGAGACATGTAGCATAGGAGTTTCATGATAAATTCATGGTGGTGATGACTGATCTCACTGGAATCGGGAAGGACTTGGAGTTGCTATAGAAGTCGGTGGATCATTTGAATATGAGAATGACCAATTTAAACTTCAAGGTTGATAACATGGAGGTTAAGGTGGAAGCAACTATAGTTTGTGTGCTGAAGGAAGTCCTTGGGCTTGGAGAAATTTCCTCATCCAGATCTCAGGTAGTTGAGGAGGAAGAACATGAGCACAATGAGTCAGGAATGAATATGGTTCTTGGGTAAAGAGAATATGTGTGTCAGGAGGGAATTCAATTGGAGAAGATGGAAGGTAGCAGGTAGATAGTTTCTTTATATATATAGATCACATGTTATGTCATTTTGTCAAACCATGTGGAGTGTTTTGGAGATGCTATAGTTTAAATGATCTAAGTAGAATAGTATAAAATAATAAAGGTGGCAACAGATACTCTTATAAATTAACTCCAAATATCCTTGAATCAAAGAAAATTTTGAATGTAAGGGACCTAACCTGTTTCCAGTCTTGAAAGATAAAAATTCTACCTATTTCTTTAAAAATAAAAATAAAAATCATTATATTGTAAACAATGCAAATATAGTTGAATTTTTTTTCTTGTAATCTAATAAGTTTGGAGAATTTTTTCATAAGCAATGTGTATAAGTTGAATTTATTATTTTGTTTGTAATCTCACAAGTTTTCAAATATTTTGATCAGTATTTTGTGGAAATAAGAAGTTTTTTGTACAAATAAGAAGTGACAATATCTTGTGAAATTTGTGAGGTTTTAAAAAACACGAATTCTCATGAGGTGTACACCATTTGTTTTGCGTGGAATTTACTTTCAACCAGGTCACAAGTTTAAACCTCATGAGGAGGGGTTGAGGATGAAAGCCATTTTATGGGAATTAAAATTCCAAAGGGGTGTCTATTATTTGTCGCATGTTGATACAAGAACTTCTATGGTATTGAAGGGTTTTAAATTTGAATACTATCATTATTTATAATAATTATTAGTCACCTTTTTTAAGAAGTTATTTATTTTAAAGATGTATATGTGATATATAATTGGTTCCTTTTTAACAACAAACTTGTAGGATATTCGAAGGGGTGAATTACAAGATAGTTGAGATAACATTAATTTCAGAAGAAAGTAGAATAGAATATGGAGGAATAAACTGTTATATAAGTTGTTGTTCAACTTGAAAATGATAATGAAGTAAGAAAGTAGGAAATAGTTTGGATATTAAGGCTTAAAATTTTCTAGAAATGATTTTATTGATACAATATTTTTTCTTTTTCAATTTTTATTTTGCTAATAAAGGATTATTCCTCATATAGGAGAGGAGTGGGAGGCTTCATATTAGGCCTTAGAGGAACAAATGAAAACAACTTTTCATGGGGATGATTTATGATTCAAAATGTCATAAAGTCATCATCATTAGAGACTCAAAAGGTACAATAAGAGTCGTGATTAAAAGCCATAGTCATGCTAGTAAGGAAAATAACTAGAAGTAAGTCAAAATACTAAAATAAATATCCATTTTAAGGACATGAAATTCGATCACATTCTTAGAGCGGGGAAACCAACTTCAAATGGGTAGGAAATGTGTGCACCAATGTGTGTTAAAAAAAAACATGGAAAATCCCTTGTTTAAGTCCCAAAGCCTTGATTAGTGAAATGTGTTGGTATTTTGATTAAGTTTTTTAAGAAAAATGTTTTGGGAGGCATGTCACCCCAATTTTAAATTAATCATTGAGGTGAAATTGTGAAAATGGGGAACACATTTTGGTATGTGGAGATAAGTAGCGCTAGATTCAAAAAAATCTTGACTAAGAAAAAAGTCAAAACATTTTATGGGCTTAGAGTTTGAAAGTTTTTGGGTCGAAAGTTTTAAAATATTTTGGATGAGGGTTTAACAAGGTTGAGGCTAATTATAGGGTTGCAAACCCTCATATGAGAGTTTAATAGGTTTTTGACCGAGATATTTAGGAAAATAAATTCTCATACACAAGATTTTTTTTTTATAAGTCAAAATTTCATTCATGGTTCCAAAAAGATGTACATCAGAATAAAAATGCAGGTAATCTTGCCCCAACCAGGTTTTTTGACTACCACTATTAGAATATGCTAGTGAAACAAAAAAATAGAAAGTTACATAGTCCACAAATTAAGATACCATAGGCATTAGTAAATAAAAATAACATATAAAACACATGTATCCATGCTAGTTATTAGAAGTGATGGAGGGTGGGTTGTGTGAAGTTTTTCTTGTCCGAAGTTGTTCCAGGAGGAAACAGAGGATGAAAGGATCATTGGATATGCTCCTAAAAATGGGCCATCTAGGCCTACAAGTTCTCAACCTTCTCATATAAATCATTATGGCCTCGCAAGATAACCAATACATGCTCCCAGACATGGCACTGGAAGTAATGCATTATGTTCAATGAGGCAATCAATTCAACATGCTCCTCATCCCTAACTCGCTATGAGGTCTCTAGGCACTCCAGAACTAACTAGACCAAATCTTAACATCTCTCAACACAACATAATTTCCCTTGACCATGACCATGATGATGTGCAGGAACATAATTCCTACAAATGCCATGACAAGCCAGACCCCCACACTGCCGGTCAGGTAAATTGAGGCCTCCACGACCCAACGTAGAGCCCTCGCGCCTATCACCCTAATCTGTAGGCCCTATGCACCCTGAGTGGCCCAACCATCCACCTCCTCTACCCTCCATTTCCATGTGACTTGACCCACCACAAATTTGACCTTCCTGAACTAGGAAACTAGTGCCACTCACCTGCTCGAGCCTAGACCTGGATGTACCCACTCCAGAACTTCTCAAATTAGGTTGTACTAGAGCAGAGTAAAACCTTGAGCGAGGAAAATGACACATGGTTTGCTCCCCAACACCACTAGAACTATCAGAGGACCACACGCCCGATACGTCCCGAGCTACCCACACAAAAGGAAGCACCACCCGTGAGCTGCCACTGTTCGACCACCACCCACCACTACGTCGAGAGCACAAAATACACAGAACTAACACCCATCATGAGCCAAAAACTTTCCCATCTCATGGAATAGGTTCCCACGAGCCCCGTTAGACATAACCTAAAATAATCACTACAATGGCTCAACCCAGCATCACAAAAGCCTATAAATAGGCCGGAGAGGTACACAATTACTTGTTTGCTCTAGAAAAAACTAATGACCACCCATCTAGGACTAAAACCACGAAAGAAAAAATAGAAACAACAACATACCACCCCAACCAGGAAAATGTACCTAGTTTTCCTTGGAATCTCACTGTAATGAAGCCCAATTCAAAAATTAACAACGAAGTACACCCGCAACCAGGGGAGGAATGATGGTGGAGAGGTTGCTCGTGAGCCCTAGTATTGCACCAGGAATGTTGCAACTCTAAGGGCCTTCCCTACATTGCTTTATCAACCCGGGATTCGTACAAACTTGGAGGTGACAGTGCTATATACACAACAGATGCACTCTACTCATGTCATCCTCTTATGAGATTTATGAAAGGGTGCTACTTTTAGGGTTTCTAGGTGAAGTATGTCACACTTCTAAAATTAGGCCTAGGGCTACAAATGATTGAAAGCCATGGAACTATCAGAAATTACATAACTATATTACAGAAAACAAGTACATCTAACTATTTTACAATGAATTAAATCTACTTATTAGACTATGATAAGAATTGAAAAGAAACCTAGGCATATTGCATGAAGTAAATTGTTGAATTGAAATGGAATAAAAGAAATTGGTCTAATCACACTTTGCTAGGCCAAATGGCTAAACACACTCTACTTACCCAATTCTCTATCTATCATGATTTTACTCATGCAACTACTCATGAGCTAATATGATTGAAAATGTGTTGTTTTGCAGCTAGGAGAAGAAAGTGCTAAGGTGGCTCATGGAAGGATTGAACACATGGGGGAAAGGTTTGAAGTGTATGAGTGGTTTTTTTAGGTTTAGAATATGGTGATGGTGGTTTCTGGGCTTAAGGAGGGGCCACAGGTTCTATTTCAAGTGCTTCTACAAGTTTCCTGTCGTGTTATAGGGAAGTCCTGAATTGTTATAGGAAACATTCTAAGGACAATCTGAGGCCAAAAATAGCTGGAAAAAGGGTAGGGATGGTGGTGTGAAGGTGGATTAGGATGACTGGAAGGTGGATTATGATGAGTGTAAGGTGTCCCACCCCTTGGCCAAGCTCAAAACCTATTGGGAGGCCTATATTGCACCCCTTGGGTTTTCTCACAGTGTAGGGATTAAAAATCCAAAAACAAGGCTAATGGTGATTCTGATGAATGGAGGATTGATGGAAGATGAGAGATGAAACTGGAGGTGCTGGTGAATTTCTCCTAGGTTGTGCTACCTGTATCTGCAATCACACTACCTATTTATGTAATAAAAATGGACAAATTCGTGATAAAGACAATGGAAAAGATGACTTTAATTTGGAAAGAAAATCTACTCTAATATAGAAACATATATCTACCACATCATATTGAACATATTCAAGGGAATCACAACAACTAATCTCATCCATTCCAAGAAATCATAAACTAAGAACCATTTTTGGTTTGCGGGGAAGGTCTACCCTCCTCAATCTCTATTGAAAGAGATGAGAGGGGGAGGCTTGAATCACAAATTTACAAAGTTATAACCTATTCTACCACTCATGTAGGCAGACTAAATCTACATCAAAAGACAAATGAAAGAAAACAAAAAACAATAAATGAAAATACCAATAAACTAACTAGATATTCATAAGAAAAAATAGCTAAACGACATGAAAGTAAATAATTATTACACAAGAGAGGCTGAGGCACATAGATTGGTCCCTAACCAACAAGCCTAGCTCTCTGGCACTAGATCATTAAGGAAAATTCTGAATACTCATTTCATTTCAAAAGATAGTCTCATTACATCAATATAAAAGTCTTGAAAAACTAATTACAAGAGCAAAGAGCCTAATGACTTTCTCCAAAGTTAGAATCCTAATGAGCTCTTGCTCAGCTATATTTAACCTAAAGGGTGGCTATCGACAAATCCTTAGAAAATAGCTGATGAGTCCAATTGACTCCAAGTGAATTATGGCTTAAGTGCACTTGATATTGAGTTGGCTTGGCTGCCTTTGATTTCGAGTTGTTGGAGGGAATCTCGAGGATCCCTTGGTTGCCTTTGGGATTTAAGGAGAGTGGAAAACCTCCTAGAATCTTTCCTTGATGTCTATTCCGATTCTTTATGACAAAATATCTACAAAAATGCCATATCTTCAAGATTTTATTGCATTTATGTTGTATGAGGTACTCGAAGTATGTTAAGCGTCCCACCTACATTAGCATCATAAGACCATAATATAATTGAAATGAAAGAAAAAGAGTCTTAATAAGGCAAAAAAGTGACCATTAACCCCTCCAAATGTATTGAATGATGGAGATCATTAGTCGCCCCTTCTCTCGGACATGGAAACCTCTTCAACTACCGCCTTTTCTCACAAATCCAAAACCACAGACACCATTTCTCTCGCATACACAGAATGAACAACAAACACTCATGCTACCCTCCATAACTTTCACATGCTCTCAACCAATCTTGATAACCAAGGCGACATGAAAAATCACATGTCGTTCATTACTTTATCCCATACTCAAGGTATAATGCGAGGATGGGGAGGTCGACCTACCCACCTGTCGCCACGTGCCTAACATTGACGCCCACGCATTCCCTCGGGGAACACCGCCCTAATTGTTTCTCACACCCATCAGGGATCTCATACACAAAATATTTAGTGAGATTTTAGATTCCATTTAAAATTCCCAGCCGAGATTTTTAGGTTCTAATTAATTCTCTTGGCTGAGAGTTTTAGATTATAATTAATTCTCTTGACCAAATTTTTTTTTTTAAATAATTTCTCAGGCAATAAATCTTGGCTGAGAATTTAGATTCTACTTAAAATCTGTTTACCAAAATTTTAGATTCCATTTAAAATATCATATGAGAGGTTGATAATTTAATTAAAACTCTCATCCAAAAGGTTGAATGCTATAAATTGGAAAAATTGAAATGTTGGTATTCATTTCTCCCCTTGTCTGCAAAAATGATAGTTTTGTCATGGCCTGTGAAAATAACAGTTATGTTGTGGCCCATGAAAACGACTGGTCTTTCTTTCATGGCCCCCAAAATCGTTGTAGTTTCTTTGTTCAACATAAGAATTTTGACCTTTATTGCCACCTTCCTCACATTTAGGTACACTCTTTGCAATATGTTAGTTCCCTGCAATTTTAGCAGATTGGTGAGACCAAAAATGCAGAGAGAACACTTGAACCACTTTGGGATTCTAGGATCTAGCCCTCCTGAATCCGGAGAGGGATCTCTCCAATAAAGTGCAAAGATTGATTTATCTTTAAATTTTTGGGTATGATATCAGGCTAGTTATGAAGACCGAGGGTTTTTTTTTGTTTTCGATGGTTGGGAATGATTATTATTTGAGTGGAATGTCCTAAATGGAAATATTTTCAAAGGTGTGAAGTTGCAAGCAATCAAAAAAATCTTTTGGCTAAAAAGATAGATATAATGTTGTTTTTAGTCCATTGGGTTATGGAGTCATAAGAGGGTTTAATTGAGCAACAACTTCAAGAGTGATCCAAGGGGCAAGTCATCTATATCACAAGATCGTTAAGATTAAAATGATGGAATGGAAACAATAAAAGTGTTGGAGGGCTGGAAACATATAATAATTTCAACTAGGATTTATGGTCTGTCCAAACAAGAAAAGCCTCTCAAGTAACTGTTTAAAACCAACCAAGAACATGGCTCACCATAAATTCCTTGGGAAAGTTCGTATTAAAGTAACTCAATAGAAAACAATCCAGTAATCCACATAATTACCTTCAGAAAGTATGAAAACACATAAGAGAAACAAAATGCAACTTAAGATCAGATAAGATACTTTTAAATCTAGTCTGCTTTCAGCCAACACTTAGGGAAACTTTTATAATTCACCTTTGGAGGAAGAAACTAGAAAACAAGGCTCACCATCACTTTTCTAGTCTAACTCTACTAAATAAATAATGAAAATAACATTAAAGAATAATGTTTGGATTAAACATTAGGACGAGGGAATGCTAGCATTCCTAACTGCTCAAATTGTACTTGATCATTCTTAAATACACAATTTAGAGGAAAACATTGAGATAAAGCTTATCAATGAGAGAAGGGTACTGTAAACAGTAAATCCTAACTCTATTCTTGTTGTTCTTTATCAGAGAATAAATGGAAAATATGGCATACACAAAAGGAAAGAAATTACACAGAAAGGAGCACTTCACGAGTGATATAGACTAGGATCCCAAGAAACAGATTGTTATTGATGTCAAAGTAGTTACAGTCTTCAACTCTAATGTTTCAGTTCAGCAATCATCTTCACTTCTCAGCCTAGCTAATCGATCACAAACAGAGCTTTAAGAGCCTTTGAATATTATTTACAGGTAGAATTTCTGAGCACAAGTATATTTCAAATTTATGCAACCAACATTGTTTCATCTTCTACAGAAGTATTTATAGAAGATATGAGGAGGTGGGATGGGATAAAATATCTCCTAGGTTGAATTAATACAAATAAATGATTCTTGGCCTTTGAGGGGCTTGATGGAGAAGTTTACAGATATTTCCTCTGTATTAATTGTTTTACATTAAGAACTAAGCTCGGTGGGGTGAATTTGTTGACTTTAAGGCTCTGTGTCATCTTGTATTAACTCTGCTGATATTTTTGTAATTAATCCTTTTGGCTGAATTAACTGTTTGGTTGTATGGTAAAATATCTTCTGTTCTGGTCATTACTTGGCCCTCTATTGAATGCTTTGAGGCTATAGGTGGCAATCTGGTAGCTAAGAGGAATCAATTAGCCTCTGATGTGGCAGTGGAGGCATCCTCTGTCTAACATATATTTTTGATTTTCCTTTAACTATGTTTAATTTAGTGGATTAGGCTTTTGATTTTCAATCTTAGCCATAATCCACCCAATCTGTGTAGTTAATCTTTAATTTTTCATCTCTGGTTCGATTGGGTCTTCAACACTGCTACACTTTGATTGTTTTAATTCTCATTGTGTCTTGTTGATGTACAGGTGCGCAGAGGCTTTATAATAGTATCAGTGCTCATAATGCACTGATAAACCTTGATGGGAACCTTTGCAAAAAGATTTATTTGATAAACAAAGGCCTCGAGATTCGTCACTCTCAACCTTCCATTTTATTTTAAAATACTTGAAAAACCTTTAAAGTCCTGCACAAGCCAAGAAATAATTAAGAAATCCTGCGTTTTTTGGGGTAAAAATGCTTAGGAGGCTGCAGTTAAGTCGCAACCATTGGATGAAAGCATCCAATGGTGAATATCTTCTCGCAGAGTTAAAGAAGGAGGCGGTTGATTGAAATGGTGTAGAGGATTGTAATGATATAACGCGAAGGGGTCACATTATAATTACAATAAGAAAAAATGCGAATAAATACAAAGGAATAGCGTGAAAATCCCTTTGGCAGAGGAAATGTATTTGAAATGAAATTTGGGGTTTCACAGATGATCGTGAGCCGTCGAATCTCATTGGAGCTTGAGATCAACGGCAAAGATTGCTCGTTGAAAGCCCTTGGAGTATGGTGGAGGGTGATAAAACAACGTGAAAATGATTTGGGACCGTTGATCTACAGAGACCAACGGTCAAGCAGGAACGCGATAAAACACAATGAAAATAAAGGAAGGTGGGTAGGCTGTTTTTACTTTTCAAACGCGAAATGCATTCCTGTCCGACACGTGGCATTTCAATACCGCCCATTTTGCATGATTTCTGGAGATTAACAAACATGATGAAAGTTACGCGAAAACGCGCGTCAACCATTAGATCTTGGGTCTCAGATCGGATGGTAGGGAGTGAGCGCGATATCAACAAGATGCGTGGGTGGATAAGAGGCAGGGTGGTTTCAATCTGGGCCGTTAGATGTAAAGGATCAACGGTGGAGATTTAATCTGGGTTTAAAATGAAACAATATACAAAGTGGAGGAAGGGTTAATATGAGTCGTTGATCTGCAGAGATCAACAGTTGAGATCTGTTCAGAAAACATTATAGAGCAGGGCTGCATGTTTTTAACCAAGGTCAAAAAGTGCAATCTGGGCCATCGGATCTTGACACGTGGATGGCCCAGATGCAATCGGGGTTTTGGCAATTCGGCGGGGGCAAAGACAGAGGAGTGCCGATGCGATTGATTTTGGACCGTCAATCTGCAGATTAGATCGACGGTGGAGGGTGAATTGGAAGACTGCCAATCAGAGGTGGCTTATAAAATAATACATTGCACCAATGGAAATATCCGATGTGATATAGTGTTGGTCATTTGATTGGTCCAAGATCACTGGCGGAGAAGGACTTTGACCAATGAACGAGCGAGACCCTTTATAACATATGAAAACCAAAAATTTAATGAAAAACAAAGGTTTTTTGGCTTCGGGGTGAGTTATATATATATAAGGTTGGGTGCCCGATTGCGGGGCTTGTCTGGTTATATGAAAATGGTAAAGGGAGTAGGGTCTATATAAGGGTGCCAATCGGAATTGGGGTGATGTAATGGGCTTTTCAATCTACCCATTAGAAAAATGTCCGATGCGAGAGTGTATTAACCGTTTGATTGGGAAAAGATCAACGGTTCTTTTCATTGAAAGACATGAACCGGCGGGTTTCCTTTATAACTTTAAAAAATGGGTTTTTATGACTTTATAAAGGAAAAATAGAATCGGGAATGATTTATTGAAGTGTTTAAGCACCTAATTGTGGGCCTTTGGTTTTTTGAATGAAACAAAGGATCGGGGCTCATACATAAGAGAGCTAATCGCATCAGAGGTTTTATAAAAGCCAAAAACTTACGCTCGCCAATTGCTTCTGATGCAATAAGTGCTTGATGGGCTTAGCACCTGTTTCTAGGGCGTGAGCATGTGGTGGGGAAGTGGTTAGGACTTAGCCCAAAGGGACTTAAGCCCATAGTCAAAAAAATTATTTTTTATGACATTTTTCAAAGTTTTTTGATGGATTTGGGGGTTTCAGTAAAGTTCAAAAGTGAGTTTCAAACCTTATAAAAGGGATTTTCTGAGGGGGAAGGAGGAATAAATGAAAAATAGAAGAACTTCATGGGGGAAAAAGGGAATAAAATGAAGGTTACTTTTGAGTGGAGGGAGGGGAAACATTGGAGTTTTACAACAATCTTTTCTTAATGAAAAACAACAAAAGTTTTTGAATTCAAAAGGGAGATAGCAGTGAAGATTAAACAGAGGGCATGATGTCTTCATAAGGTTTCAAGAGATAACAATTTTTGCAATAAAACTTGTTTCTTGAAGGCTTAAAAAATGATTTAGCCACCTTTTGATATAACAAATTATATAGGTGGCTAATAGTGGCTCCACTTGGGGATGGTGACTTTTTGAAGGCATCAAAAACTTCAGACTTGCATTCTCTCGGGGTTGATCAGTGTCTCATCCATTGGGATTCCTTTTCCTTCACTTGGATGATCTTCTTTTTCTCTAAAAATATTAGCAGTCATGAAAAACAATGGATCATCTTCAACACAAGCTTTCTACCTACCCAATCCTACTGATCTAACATTTTTTCTTCTTTAGAGTGCACTTGGATTGGCAAACTCTGTTACAACATTTTATTATTGTGAAATCAAAAAAAATCTAATCTAATTCTACTCCTTATTTCTCCATGAACTCAGATTAAACAATTGAGTTCATAATGCTTCTCAACCTAGCTAATAATATGTTAGGATTAAACAGTCTAACAGATTTTTATTCACTAATTTCTAAAACAGAAATTTAAAAGCATACAACTTAGGATTGAACAGTCTAACTTGTTGCTAATCTATCGCATAAAACAACAAGCTACACATAGACATTATTTTGCAGAAAATTAAATCAAAATGGAAGGCTTAAGATCTGAAAGTTCAAAGCAGGACCTTCTCTTTTTCCAGCTCTGTTTTTAATTTCTATTTGAATTGTTTTTCCTTTATCAATTGGTTCAGATTTTAAGCTGATTAGAACCAGTTTTACCTCTTTTTTTGACTCAGAATTAAAATAGATATGAGTCATTATTCTTTTGGACACTTAGGTTCATATTTTGAGCATGTTTGAACCTTTAATTTCTATCCTAATATACCCAACTAATATGCCAAGATTAAATTTTTTGGAAAATAGAATTCACTAACCTATCAGCAGTAAATTTAAAACTAATTAGCCATGATTAGGCTGTATGACTAACTAGAAGTGTGATTTTCAGGAGTGGCATTTGAGCTTGCACACTTTCAGATTTGTTTCTCTTTTTTGGCATGGGGTTGTACCTTTATTGTTTTTACAATCTGCGCTCTTTTCTTTCTTCTATTTTTTTTGTATTTTTTATTCTTATAAATTTGAATGAAATGAGGGATGAAATATTTATAATGAGAAAAAATATAAAAAATGCTTCGAAACATGACATGGTTCAAGAGAAGTAATGTTTGAGCATCCTGCCATTGACAGGACCCCCAAACAGTTGAGCTCCATTCAACTCCTGCAAGAAAAGGGCATTGTTACCAGCAGCAAAATGAATGAGATAAGGGCCAAGCCATAAGTTGTCGAATTTCCCATGCTTGCCCTGGTCTTCTCTCCTTGAATCTCACTTTAAAACTTTGTCCCCAACATTAAAATTGCGGGCCTTTGTTCTTCTGTCAAAAATCTTTTTGATGTTGTCCTACTTTTGTAATGCTTTGCTATAAACCTCCTCTCTGGTTTGCTGAAGATGAATAGTCTGATTTATCCTTCTGATCATATCATTGTCTTCAGACCGAACCTTTTGAATCAAATTCATGACTGGTATGCCAAGGTTGGTAGGAAAAATTGCATTTGTACGATACACAAGCTAGTAGGGTGACATACCAATAGATTTCTTCAATGTCAATTTGTCATCCCATAGTGCATGGACTAGATTTGTGTGCCAAGACTTCTTGTTGTCCTCCAACAGCTTCTTGATTATGTTCACCAAAATCTTGTTTGAGGATTCTGCTAGTCCATTACCTTGAGGATAATAGGTCTTGGAATGACCCAATGTAATCTGATATTTGTGATAGAACTCAGCCACCTTCTTTGATCCAAATGCTGCGGCATTATCAGTGATGATCTTTCTAGGACAGCCAAATCTAGAGAGGATATTAGTCTCCATGAATTTTATGATGAATAAGTCATTGGATTGCCTAGAAGGGATGGCTTCTATCCATTTGGTGAAGTAGTCTGTGGCAGTGAGAATCCATCTATGTTGGGCAGATGAGGGTGGATGGATTTCTCCTATGAAGTCGAGTCCCCACTGTTGAAAAGGGGCTTCAACAGTGATTGGATGCAGAGGTAAGGGCAACAGCTTCCTTTTGCCTTCAAAAAGTTGGCATTTATGACAGGCAATGATCATCTTGTGTACATCAAGGAAGAGAGTGGGCTAATAGTAACCAGCCCTTATGATTTTGTTGGCTATTGTCTTCCAGTAGAGGTGGCCTCCACATTCTCCTTCATGGAATTCGTGCTTAACCTTCTCTACATCATACTCAGGAAAAAATTTAAGCAATATACCACTTGCATTTTTCCAATAAAGACATTTGTCTATAGTGCAATAGTTTACATCTTTTAACTTCAAAAACCTTGCCTTTGTTTTTGTCAAACTAGGAGGTGTATTCAAATTAAGCAAAACATAAAGAATATCAGCATACCAAGAGGAATTCATAAAATGGACTTCAATAATGGGAGTTGAGATTTCCTCTTGTTCATCCAAAGAATTTATCATATTAATATCAAGAACTTCAAAATTTGATTCATCCATTAATCTAGCTAGACCTTGGCCTTTGATGAGTTTAGTGGGCTTTATCTCTAAATCATATTCAAGAATAACAACAATCCACTTACCTCTCTTACCATCTGGGTCCTGTGTTAGAATGTCTTTCACAACTGAATTTGGGACAAAGGCAATGATGTGCGAGTGCAATATGTATACTTTGAAGTCTTTTAAAGCCTTAACCAAATAAAAAGCTTGCTTTTCCATGATGTTGTACCTCAGAGGGGCATCCCTCAATGCCTTGCTAAAGAATGCAATAGGTTTCTCTTGTCCTTGTGGATTTTTCTGTAAAAGGATAACAACTATTGTATGTTCGGATGCGAATGAAAAAATATAAAAATATTTTGAAAAATCAGGACTGATTAGAACCAGTGTTTTGGTTAACACTTGTTTCACCAGCTCAAAGGACTTCTTTTCTTCCAAGGTCCATTTACCCCTTGCTCCCTTTTCAACATGTTTGTAATGTTTCTAAGGAGCTCAACCAAGTTGAGTATGAACCTTCTAAAGAATTAATCTTTCCAATGAAAGATTAGAGTTCCTTGATGTTTCGTCGATGAGAGATTTGCAATATGGCCTCAATCCTCTTTGGATCTATCTTAATACCCTCTTCTGAAATAATGTGCCCAAGAAGTTTACCTTCTTGGAGACTGAATAGTGTTTTCTTTGGGTTTAATGATATCCCAAACTTTTTGCATCTCTTGAAGACTATTCTAAAATGTTCTAAGTGCTCTTCAATTGTCTTTGAAAAAACAGTAACAGCATCCAGGTAAATAATGATGAAGTAGCTCAATTCTTCCAAGAATGCTATGTCCATGGCTCTTTGGAAAGTTTCACCAGCATTCATTAGACCAAAGGGAATTTTCACATACATGAAAGTGCCCAAAGGTGTAGTAAAATATGTCTTTAATTGATCATCAGGGTGAACTAAAATCTGATTATACCCTGAGTAGCCATCAAGCAAAGAAATTCTTTTGGAACCAAATACCCTTTTTCAAATATGGTCCATCTTGGGTAAAGGGTAGTTGTCCTTCAATGAAGCTTTGTTTAAGTCTCTAAAGTCTATACAAAGCCTAATCTCTCATGTTTTCTTCCTAACTGACACCAGATTAGACACCCACTCAGAATATCTAATAGGGACAATAATACCAGCTTCATACATCTTCTTGATCTCCTTCTCAACCAAAGGTAACTGAACAGGGTTAATTCTACGCAGCTTTTGTTTAAATGGATTTTGGTTCTCCTTGAGAGGGATTTTGTGCTGAATTATTTCAGTGTCATAGGATTTCAAATCTTCGTAACTCCATGCAAAAAAATCAGAAAATTATTTAAACAACTCTATGTATTTGAGTTTAATGTGAGCTCGTAACATCTTAGATAGTTTGATCATCATTGGTTTCTGTTCACTGCCTATATTACACTCTTCAATTTCAGTTTCTACAGGCTCCAGTGTCGGTTTCTTGGCCACCTCGTTGAAATCAAACAACTCTTCCAAAGGGGCCAGACCCTTTGGAAAACTCTGATCTTCAGAGTGTAGGGTTTCTAAGTCCATTGTTTCTGATTCTGCAGTTGTTTCTATTTTATTTTCAAGTTTGCTAGCCAAAAGATTTACCTCAGCAAGTTCAGGAGACTTTTCTTCTTCATCAAGAAAATTTTCTTCACTATGGCAGTCTGTTTCATAGTCTGAATCCAAACTGTGTAGTTCGAATTCATTTCTGAATTGCATGAAGTTTTCTATTTATTTGTCTCCATCAAATACTTGCCAATACTTTTCGTTATCAGGAACAGCTGGTCTGAATTTAATTTGAGTTGTACATTCT
The DNA here is from genome assembly GCA_034641835.2 of Pinus albicaulis. Lineage (NCBI taxonomy): Eukaryota > Viridiplantae > Streptophyta > Pinopsida > Pinales > Pinaceae > Pinus > Pinus albicaulis. Next base: position 1,157,928,398 of record CM076570.1, on the reverse strand, counting down.
TTGGTTTTGTATGGCATTAAATATGTTCTAGCAGCAAAGGCTAAACTGTGGGCCATGTTATTCTTTCTTCTTGGGACAAAAATCAATTGGTACTCCTCGAAAGTTTTCAGTAAATCCACGACATCGTTTCGATAGGCCTGAAGTCTGGGGTGATTTGCATTTTATTCCCCGTTGACTTGCCTAATAATTAATTATGAATCCCCATGAACCTTAATTCTCTTAGCTTCTATCTTTTTCAACAAATGTAAGCCTAAAAGAAGGGATTCATATTCTGTTATGTTATTCAAACACTGGAAGTTTAATCTACAAGAAATTCTTTCTGTGTGGTTGTTTTCAGTGTTACGAATCCAAACACCTGCACCAGCATTGCTCCTAGTGCAGGACCCGTCAAAGTTCATACTCCACGGAGGACTAATCTTGGGTTCATCAGTTTGACTATCATCCTCTACAACTAAAGTGCTTTCAGAATGTTCTTGAGTATCAACACTTAGTTGAACTTGTTTTGACTCCTTGGGATTTTCACTGCTTTGAGGAATACTTTCTTGACTATCAAGCTTTAAAAGCAAAGGATGCATGACTTGTAGCTCAAGAGCTGTGTTTGGTTTGCTAAAGTTTTCAAATGTAGAAAAATGTTTAGACACTTCTGTGTTATCTACCTCCTCCTCTCTATCGGCCATTAATTTAGTTAAAGTGACTTGTTCACTGAATGATTCATCCTTAAACAAGATAAAAGAGTCAAGGCCTATATTTACAGAATACAGAGGAGAGTTTTGTGGTCTGTCTTGGCTAGTAACCATGCACTGCATATGAGACTGCCTGTAAAGTCTTCTTGTCTGATTGAAAATAGGGATGGTCGCATGGGTCATGTCCATCTGCATAGTCCCTTGTAACTTAGCTCCCCAAGACCTAGATAATAGCATACCATACTTTGGGGGCACATCAACCACAACAATATCCATGGCTAAACATTTGGCTGGAATCTGTGCTAAGTTAACGCAGAGGTCTTTGATTAATCCTAAAAATTTTACTCTGCTTGAGTCAAAGGAGTAAAGGTATTTGTAAGGTCAGGTGATCTCAAGGCCTAGGCTCTCCATTACAGCTTTGGGCATTAAATTGTGAGAGGCCCCGGAATCATGCATAGAATTGTGTAAAATCTTGTCATGAACGTTTAAACTTACATAAAAAAGAGTAATAGGTCCCTCTTGGTACCTACCTTCAATATTAGGACCAAAAATAAGCTATGGCTGGTCATCGTTAAGATTGAATGTGTCATTATTATCTTCTATGTTAAAAGCCTTCAAAATTTTAGACCTATATACATTTTGGTCAGCTAACTCAGTCAAGGGAACAGAGATTTTAATTCTTGAAATTTCCTGCTCCAAGCTAAAAGGCATCTGATTCTTTGAAGTGCTTGTCTCAGCCTTATTAACTGTCACTCTGTCAGTGAAATCTATTTGTTGATTTGTTCTATTTACATTTGACAAAATTGTTTTCATAGGAGTACCAACTGAGGTATTAGTACTACTAAGGTATACACTCTGTTTTTTATTGTTTTGATTGCTTTTCTCTTTACCTTTGTCAGAATTTCAAGCCACTGTTTTGTCCCTCTGTTTTACAATTTTGGGTTTATTTACGGTGTTGTTTTGTCAATATTTATCAGAGGTTTTGGTTTTGGGAGTTTCTTGATTGGTTTTACTTTGAAGATCATACTCTTTTTGAGATTATATGATGACATTCTCCATGTCTTGATAATAGCTTTCATCCTCGTCTCTTTTGTCATCATAAGGAGTGTATAGACCTTGTTTTCTATCATAATGAACCTCAAAGTCATCATTATCTACTCCCAGCATGTTGATATCATCTTCCTCTATTTGCTCATCTGCTTCTTCAACCTCGCTTACATAGTTTTGATGAAAAGGAGGGGTGATCTGTTGATAATCCTCCCTTGGTCTGTTTTGAGGCTGATTTCTTCTAAAAATCTAATTTTGGTTCTATTTTATGCTCTGAGGAGCAGTTTGATTTTGATTTGCTTGTGCTCTCTCAAGGATGCTCATTTTCTTCATCATCTCTTCCATCATTCTCTCCATCTTTGAGCTATAAGTGGAAGTTTTAGATTCCTCCTTAAAGGACACTTTCTTCTCATTTCTCATTCTTTCTCTTTTCTCCATCAAGTTAACTTCCACAGCAAGAGCCCCTTTTTGCATATCTTCAAGGGTTAGAGGATCTCTTTCTCTCAGTTGATAAGCCATCTCAGGGTAAAACCATTTGTGAAACTTATTTAGAGTTGAGCCTTGTGGAGGTTTTAGATCTGGGAGAAGGGCATTATCCACACTATTAAATCTAGTGCAGTAAGCTTGTACACTTTCCCCAGTGTTTATGTGGAGGTTCTTGTAATCTGAAAGTATCTGAAGAGGATTATTCTTCACTTCCCATTTGTTTAAGAATCGCTGATTTAAGGCTTGGAGATCATTGATACTGTGAGGGGTTAAGCCTTTAAACCATTTTCTTACTTCTCCCCCTAAACTCTGAGAGAATAGTCTAAGCTTGAAAAATTCATCATCAATTTCATTTCTATCGAAGTAGTCATTCATCTTATCCAGATGCTGTGATGCAGTAGTAGCATTACTGGAATCATACAATGGTATTTTGGACTGATAATCTTGTGGAAGATTGAATAATTGTATAGGAAGGACTAAGGGAGCATACCATGCTACCATGATATGTGGTGGGGGTGGATTTACAAGAGGTGGATTAACAAAAGGGAAAGTGGGCTGAAGTGGAGTGGTTTGGATAGTGGATGTAGGATGAATAGATGTGGATGGACTAGGAATAGATTGCTGAGTTGATCTTGGATGAGAGACACCTAAATTGTGAAGGAAATGTAAATCACGTGGTGTTGTTTCTCTACTACCAGGATGTCCACTTGTTTTAGGATATGAAAGTGACGACTCTAAATATAGCTGATCTAAATCATCAAGAGACCTAGTTCTAAATGGATCTCTTAAGTCGACTTGTGATTGTTGTAGAGCTGCAAGTTTTTCATGAACTGAATTCGCTCTCAAGGGTGATCTGAAAACAGTTGAAGAGTTAATCCTAGGAGACTTCCTAAGGATAATTTCAGGGTTATCAACTATCTCAGGTGGGTCTGGGTCAGGATAGGCTCTAGTATGAATCTTTCTAGGAGCCACTATGTTGTGTTTTTCAGACCCAAGTAAACAAGAAAATTTCAACCAGATATGACAGTCTTTAAGAGGTTAACTGATCTATTTTAAATAAGAAAACTTTAATCCTAAAGCCTTGTAACTGAGTTTGAAAGTTGTTACAATGATTATGGGTGTTCCCAGTGGAGTCTTAAGGTCTTTTTAGGATTGTAGAGTCGCCAAGTGGAAGTTTTTAGCTCCTTTGGAGGTAAAAGGTCTTATGGTCCACCACCATGTTTATTAGATACCAATCTAAAATATTTTTGGGTTTTTCTGAGTTATTTTTCAGTCCTATTGGTTCTTAAGAGTGTTCTAAATCTATTTCAAAACTTAGCTATGGTTATGAGACAAAGAAAATCTGATCTTATGGCCAAGCTAGCTGATTCTTCAATGTTAGATAAGCACTTATGAGAATCATAGGGTTTGCCTAGTTTGTCACTGATTCAAATAAGTTTCATCATGATTACCATTTGCTTGGCAGTGCTTGAAAAGGGATGCTTTTACTTAGTGCACAATGTTCTTAAATTTAGGATTTTCCTGAGTCCAAAGGTGTACTTAAAATATTATTTAACTCAGAAATCCCCAGTGTTGTCGCAAGAAATGTTAGTTCTTGGTGTCTCCACTAGCTAACAGAACCATTTTCATTAAGTCAAGAGGTTTCCTGAGGTTGTAAAAGCACATAGGATGAATTTTTACTCGGAATTCCCCAGTGGAGTCGCTAGAAATGTTAGTTCCCAGTGGCTCACCTGGCTAACAGAACCATTGTCATTAAGTCGGGAGGTTTCATGAGGTTGTAAAAGCATATAGGATGAAGTTTTACTCGAAAGTCCCTAGTGGAGTCGCCAGAAATGTTAGTTCCCTATAATTTTAGCAGATTGGTAAGACCAAAAATGCAGAGAGAACACTTGAACGACTTTGGGATTCTAGGATCTAGCCCTCCTGAATCCGGAGAGTGATCTCTCCAATAAAGTGCAAAGATTAATTTATATTTAAAGTTTTGGGTATGATATTAGGCTAGTTATGAAGACTGAGGGTTTTTGTTTGTTTTGGATGGTTGAGCATGATTATTATTTGAGTGGAAAGTCCTAAATGGAAATATTTTCAAACGTATGAAGTTGCAAGCAATCAGAAAAATATTTTTGCTAAAAGGATAGATATAACGTTGGTTTTTAGTCCATTGGGTTATGGAGTCATAAGAGGTTTTAATTGAGCAACGACTTCAAGAGTGATCCAAGGGGAAATTCATCTATATCACAAGATCGTTGAGATTAAAATGATAGAATGGAAACAATAAAAGTGTTGTAGCGGTGGAAACAGATAATAATTTCAACTAGGATTTATAGTCTATCCCAACAAGAAAAGCCTCTCAAGTAACTGTTTAAAACCAACCAAGAACAGGGCTCACCATAAATTCCTTGGGCAAGTTTGTATTAAAGCAACTCAATAGACAATAATCCAGCAATCCGCATAATTACCTTCAGAAAGTATGAAAACACATAAGAGAAACAAAATGCAACTTAAGATCAGATACAATACTTTTAAATCTAGTCTACTTTCAGCCAACACTTAGGGAAACTTTTTGAATTTACCTTTGGAGGAAGAAACTAGAAAGCAAGGCTCACCATCAATTTTCTTGTCTAACTCTACTAAATAAATAATGAAAATAACATTCAAGAATTATGTTTGGAGTAAACAGTAGGACGAGGGAACACCAACATTCCTAATTGCTCAAATTGTACTGAATCATTCTTAAATACACAATTTAGTGGAAAAATTTGAGATAAAGCTTATTAGTCAAAGAAGGGTACTGTAAATAGTAAATCCTAACTCTATGCTTGTTGTTCTTTATCTGAGAATAAATGGACAATATGGCATACACAAAAGGAAAACAATTACACAAAAAGGAGCACTTCACCAGTGATATAGACTAGGATCCCAAGAAACAGCTTGTTATTGATGTCAAACCAGTTACAGTCTTCAAGTCCAATATTTCAGTTCAGCAATCATCTTCACTTCTCAGCCTAACTAATTGATCACAAACAGAGCTTCAAGAGCCTTTAAATACTATTTACAGGTATAAGTTTCGAGCATAAGTATATTTCAAAGTTCTGCAACCAACATTGTTTCATCTTCTACAGAAGTATTTATAGAAGATATGAGGAGGTGGGATGGGATAAAAGATCTCCTAGGTTCAATTAATATAGATAAATGCTTCTTGGCCTTTGAGGGGCTCAATGGAGAAGTTTACAGATATTTCCTCTATATTAATTACTTTACATTAAAAATTAAGCTCGGTGGGGTGATTTTGTTCACTTTAAGGCTCTATGTCATCTTGTAATAACTCTGTTGATATTTTTGTAATTAATCCTTTCGGTTGAATTAACTGTTCGGCTGTATGGGAAAATATCTTCTATTCTGGTCATTACTCGGCCCTCTGTTGAATTCTTTGAGACTACAGGTGGCAATATGGTAACCGAGAGGAATCAATTAGCCTCTGATGTGGCAGTGGAGGCATCCTCTGTCTAACAGATATTTTTGATTTGCCTTTAACTGTGTTTAATTTAGTGGATAGGCCTTTGATTTTTGATCTTAGCCATAATCCACCCAATCTGTGTAGTTAATATTTAACTTTTCATCTCTGGTTCGATTGGGTCTTCAACACTGATACTCTTTGATTGTTTTAATTCTCACTGTTTCTTGTTGATGTACAGTTGCGCAGAGGTTTTATAATAGTATTAGTGCTCATGATGCAATGATAAACCTTTATGGGAACATTTGCGAAAATATTTCTTTGATAAACAAAGGCCTGGAGAGTCGTCACTCTTGAACTTCCATTTTCTTTTAAAATACTTGAAAAACCTTTAAAGTCCTACACAAACCAAGAAATAATTAATAAATCCTATGTTTTTTGGGGTAAAACTGCTTAGGAGGCTGTGGTTAAGTCACGACCATTGGATGAAAGAATCCAACAGTGAAGATCTGCTCGTATAGGTAAAGAAGGAGGCGGTTGATTGAAATGGCGCAGAGGATTAAGTCTGGGTCGTTGATCTGTGTGGATCAACGGTCGGAAGCAATCGTAATGATATAACGTGAAGGGGTTACATTATAATTACAATAAGAAAAATGCGAAGAAATACAAAGGAATAGGGTGAAAATCCCTTTGGCGGAGGAAATGTATTTGAAATGAAATTTGGGGTTTCATAGATGATCGTGAGTCGTCAGATCTCATTGGAGCTCGAGATCAACGATGGAGATTTCTCGTTGACAGCCCTTGGAGTATGGTGGAGGGTGATAAAACAATGCGAAAATGATCTGGGACTATTGATCTGCAGAGATCAACGGTCAAGGAGGAATGCGATAAAATGCAATGAAAATAAAGGAAAGTGGTTTCAGAGGAGAAAACTAGCGGTATCGCCTGATGAAAAGGCGGGTAGGTGGTTTTTACTTTTTGAACGCGATATGCATTCATGCCCAACACGTGGCATTTCAATACCGCCCATTTCGCGTGATTTCTGGAGATTAACAAACATGCTGAATGTTATGCGAAAATGTGCGTCAACCGTTGGATCTTGGGTCTCAGATGCGCGATATCAACAAGATGCACGGGTGGATAAGAGGCATGGTGGTTTCAATCTGGGCCATTAGATTTAAAGGATCAATGGTGGAGATTTAATCTGGGTTTAAAATGAAACAATATACAAAGTGGAGGAAGGGTTAATATGAGCCGTTGATCTATAGAGATCAATGGCTGAGATCTGTTTGAAAAACATTATAGAGCGGGGCTGCATGTTTTTAGCCAAGATCGGAAAGTGAAATATGGGTTGTCGAATCTTGACACGTGGATGGCCTAGATGAAATCGGGGCTTTCGCAATTCGGCAGGGGAAAAGACAGAGGAGTGTCGATGCGATTGATTTTGGACCGTCGATCTGCAGATCAGATCGACGGTGGAGGGTGAATCAGAAGACTGCCAATCGGAGGTGGCAAATAAAATAATACATTGTGCCAATGGAAATCTCCGATGCAATATAGCGTTGGTCGTTTGATTGGTCCAAGATCAATGACAGAGAAGGACTTCGACCAATGAACGGTCGAGACCCTTTATAACATATGAAAACCAAAAATTTAATGAAAAACAAAGGTTTTTTGGCTTCAGGGTGAGTTATATATATAAGGTTAGGTGCCCGATTGCGAGGCCTGTCTAGTTATATGAAAATGGTGAAGGGACCAGGGTCTATATAAGGGTGCCAATCGGAATCGGGGTGATGGAATGGGATTTTAAATCTACCCATTAGAAAAATCTCCAATGCAAGAATGTATTGACCGTTTGATCGAGAAAAGATCAACGGTTCTTTTCATTGAAATACATGAACCAACAAGTTTCCTTTATAACTTTAAAAAATGGGTTTTTATGACTTTATAAAGGAAAAATAGAATCGGGAATGATTTATTGAAGTGTTTAAGCTCCCGATTTGCGGGCCTTTGGTTTTTTGAATGAAACAAAGGATCGGGGCTCATACATAAGAGAGCTAATCACATTGGAGGTTTTATAAAAGCCAAAGACTTGTGCTCACTAATTGCTTCCGATGAAATAAGCACTCGATGGGCTTAGCGCCTGGTTCTAGGGTGTGGGAATGTGGTGGGGAAGTGTTTAGGACTTAGCCCAAAGGGGCTTAAGCCCATAGTCAAAAAACTTATTTTTTATGACATTTTTCAAAGTTTTTTTATGGATTTGGGGGTTTCGGTAAAGTTCAAAAGTGAGTTTAAAACCTTATAAAAGGGATTTTGTTAAGGGGAAGGAGGAATAAATGAAAAATAGAAGAACTTCATGGGGGAAAAAGGGAATAAAATGAAGGTTAGTTTTGAGTGAAGGGAGGGGAAAAAACGGAGTTTTACAGCAGTCTTTTCTGCATGGAAAACAGCAGAATTTTCTGAATTCAAAAGGGAGACAACAGTGAAGATTAAACATGGGGCATGATGCCTTCATAAGGCTTCAAGAGATAACAATTTTTGCAATAAAACTTTTTTCTTGAAGGCTTAAAAAATGATTTAGCCACCTTTTGATATAACAAATTTTATAGGTGGCTAACACAATATCAACTATTTACTCAGGTGCACTATGCAATATCAACTGTTTTTGAAGGTTGGCTTTGGTTTCACTATTCTTCAAACCCTAGGGATATAGGAGGAAACCTATTTTGCAACTTGAACTTGCATTTAATTAGATCTAATTTTAGGAAATGAATTAAACTATCTCAAATTTAATTCTAAATATTTTATCTAAAAACAAGGGAACAATTATAATTCAATGTTACAACTTTTATCTTTGCCAGTTTCTCGTTTGGATTTTAAAATATTTAAGAAACTTTAGTCACATGAAAGCTCCAAAAATTTTAGTCGAAATAAATCAAGGCCAAGACCTTTATCATGAATATTTTTTAATTTCTTTTTACTTCTCACAATTTATTCGATGTAACAAAATCAAGAATTTTACAAGCTATGTTTTGATAGAGCTTGAGTACCATCTCCAATGGTAGTATTGAGCTCTTAAATTTAGATATTCAAGTATACCACTTTTGTAAATTACTTGAGATCAAAGGAAAAAATAATAGTATTTTGGATGTTATGAATTTTTTTTCTACTCATTTTTCAATATATCGAAGGACTATATGATTGATCATGTATTGGATTTATTACATGTATAAAATTTTGCTCCCTAAAATATTTGCATTTACAGAATAGCAACAAATTTAACCACTATCTTGAAATTTTTTCCACAAATCATAGTTTTTATGATTGATATTTCTCACGTTGATTTTGATGGCCTACCCTCATTCTTCCAATATCTATTTTCAAAAATAATGTTTCATAAAATTGACATATAACACTACCCTTTCATTCAACATAAATTACAAAATTATGTTTTTTTGCAATTGGAGTAAAAGAGTACATATAGCATGTACTATTTAATTTTAAGAAGATGTTAATCAAATGGTTAATATAAATATATCTATTGCAATAAAATTATTTTATATGATGAACTTAATGTGGCATCCTTTGATGTAAATGAAATATTTGATTACACATACGGTTAGGATATATTAAATATGTAGGAGGAAATTTTAAATTTATCCTAGGATAAAATAGTTATAAGAGGGAGATCTAATTATTTTCCTTATCATGATTAAATTGGACATGAACAATAAAAAAAACTTAGTATGATTTTGGATTCACAGAAGGCATTAAATTGGGTTTTTCATTTATGTGTTATATTATTTCCACGATAGTCCCCCCTGTTCATTGCGCTAGGCATAGTAACCCCCCATGTCCAGGGATTTGTAAGGGGTGGGTAGCCCCCTGCACGAGGTCCGAGGCAACGCCTTGAGAAATTTTTTTGGGAGCCTATTTTAGGTAGGTGGACCGCCTATGGTTTTGTGCATGGGTTTGCACATGTTTTTGGGGCATGATGGTTTTTGGCCCATTGTATTTTGTAGACCCAGTCAAGTGAACTACGCTTATGTTCTAATCCTGGGTTAATGGATTAGGGTTTATGAATGCTTCAACATGTATATATATGTGTTGTAACACTAAAAGGAATATAATGAAAAATCAAGCTGGTAGTCCCAATTTCAGATCCAGGGGAAAAATATTTGTGTATATCTATTTTATGTTTTATGCTCTCACTATTTTTTATTTTCTGTTTTTAAGAATTCGTTTGCAGATAATTTTTTTATAGGGTTAAGATCTACATTTGGTATTAGCGATGTTTCTTCTTGAAGGGGATGCCTTTGCTGCTGAGGGGTTTTTTTCTTAGGCATGTGGTAGGCCATGTTTAGTGGGAGATCTGTGGGATCGATTCTTGTGGTGAAAGAAGATGGAGAGTAGTGGAAAGATAGAGATCGAGAAATTTAATGGTTTTAGTTTCGAGTTGTGGAAGCTCAAGATGGAGGATCTTCTGGTGGATAAAGATTAGTGGATCACAATAGATTCGGGTACTAAACCAATGACAATGTTAGATGAAGATTGGGAGAAGTTGTATCGAAAGGCGAAGAGCACAATACGGTTGTGTATCTCAGATTCAGTGTTGTTGAATGTATGTGGGGAAGCTACAACGAAGAATTTGTGGGTCAATTTAGGGACTTTTTACCAATCTAAGTATCTGGTGAGTAAATTTTTCCTGTGGAAAAAACTGCATAACCCGAGGACGAAGGATGGAGACTCAGTGACAGAGTATCTGAATGCCTTCAATACTATGGTAAGTCAGCTATCATCGGTTGATATTAAAACCTTATATGAAGATAAGTGCATCAGTTTGTTGTGTTCTCTAATAGATTTGTGGGATAGTCTTATTATTGCAATAGGTAGCAATACAACTACCTTGAATTTTGATGAAATTTTCTTAGCCTTGCTGTCGGAGGAAATTAGACGCAGAAACATGGAGGGTCAAAATGGAGATGCCTTATCTGTACGAGGTATGTCCCAGAACAAAAAAAAAAAAAAATTTCGAGTGGGAGATCTAAATCTAGAGGGAGATCTAAATCTCTATGAAATCCTTTAAAGGTGTGTTGGAGTGCATAAAGGAAGGGAACTTCAAAAAGGACTACAGATCTAAAGCTCCTAAGAAAGGAAAGGGATCTGATGATGCTCCTTGTACAGAGAAAAACACCACCTCAGATGAAGGTGGGGATGTGTATTTGGTGTCTTCTTCAAATACACATGTAGATAATGAGGCATGGTTGATTGACTTAGGTGCATTCTTTCACTTCACTCCCCATAGGGAGTGGTTCTGCGAGTATGAGAAGTATGATGGTGGTGATGTATTATTAGGGGATGATAGGAAGTCTACAATAATTTGATGTTGAAAATTAAAGCTTAAGTTGCAAGATGGAAGGATTAAAACACTTCCTGGTATTCTGCATTTTCCTGCATTAGCTAGAAATCTTATTTATGTAAGCAAGATGGATGATGCAGGTGTAAAAACAATGTTCTAGAAAGATACCTGCAAGCTAGTTCGGGGAGCACTAGTATTAATGTGGGGAGTTCGTATTGGAACTCTGTATAAGCTTCAGGGTAGCACTTTTATTGATGGGTGTGACAATTATTTTATTCCTAAAAGTGGAGCGGAAAGCTTAGCGGTCTTTGGAGAAAAGACATATTGGAGAGAAGGGCCTTCGAATATTTCATGGTAACAATATGGTAGAAGGTATGTCTAATTTCTCTCTGGATTTCGATTTCTGTGAACATTGTGTATATGGGAAGAAAAATCGAGTGAGTTTTCCTTCTGGTGCTATGAGGGCGAATAAGATATTAATGCTTTTGCATAGTGATGTTTTTGGACCTGTGTCAGTTCCATCACTGGGAAAGTCTATGTAATATGTTTCATTCATTCATAGATGAATTTTCAAGGAATACATGGATATATTTCTTAAGGAATAAATTTAAATTCTTTGACATATTTAATGAATTTAAGGTTTTGGTGGAAAACTAGAAAGAGAAGAAGATAAAGGTGTGGAGGACATATAAAGGTGGATAATTCTACAAGAAGGAATTTGAAGATTTCTGTAAGAAGTGTGGTATAGCACGAAATAATACTACTCCATACAGACCTCAATAAAATGGATTTGCAGAAAGAATGAAAAGAACATTGATGGAAAAGTCAAGAAGCATTCTTAGTGGTACAATGTTAGGAAAAGAATTATGGGCAGAGGCAGTGGAGACTGCATGTTACCTGCTTAATATATCACCTTCATCAGTGCTGGAGGATGAGACTCCATATGGCGTATGGACTGATAATAAACCCTATATTTCACATCTGAGGGTATTTGGATGTGTTGCACATGTACATGTTCCAAAGGAGAAAAGGACCAAGTTGGATAATAAATCTTAAAGGTGAATCTTTATTGGGTATAAGGATGGTTTAAAAGGTTACAAGCTTTAAAACCCAAAAACTAGGAAGGTTGTGTACATTCGAGATTTAGTGTTTAGAGAGGTGAACGATGTTGTTAAACATTAATTCCTACAAAATAAACCTGAGAAGATAGATTTTTACCTAAAGGATGATGAATCAAACTCTACAACAGAACAAGATTCAAAAGAGGAAGAGTTACAAACTGCAGCTATGAGAAGATCAGTTCAGGAAAGAAGGCAGCTAGAAAGGTATAGTCCATCTGCTTTTTGTTCAATTTTTTCTTTAAATATCACTGATGAGGATCCCAGAACTGTCAGGGAGGCGGTGGATTTAGAGGATGGAATACTCTAGAAGGAGGCCATGGTTGATGAAATGGCATCCTTTCACAAAAATTAGGTATGGGATTTGGTGGATTTGTCGGCTGGAAGGAAGCCCATTGGGAGAAATTTGGTGTTTAAGAAGACGCTGAATGTAGAAGGAGAGGTTGAGAAATAAAAAGCTCACTTGGTAGCAAAAGGTTATTCCCAAGTGTCGGGAATTGATTTTGGTGATATTTTTTCTCCTGTTTGCAACATTATTTCTATTAGATCACTTTTATCTATTACTGTTGCATTTTATTTTGAGGTAGAACAAATGGATGTGAAGAAAACATTTCTTCATGGGCATCTGTAAGAGTATATCTACATGAAGCAACCTGAAGGCTTTGCGGTCAAGGGTAAGAAAGAACTGGTATGGAGGTTAAAAAAGTATCTGTATGGATTAAAACAGTCACCAAGGATGTGTTATCAGAAACTTTTTACCTATATATGGGGACTCGGCTTCACCAAAAGAAAAGAGGATCACTATGTGTATTTTAAATTAACTGGTGACCGTGTTATTTATTTGGTCTTGTATGTGGATGATATGTTGCTGGTTGGAAATGACAAAGAAATTATCCAGGATTTGAAGACCCAATTGTTCTCCAAATTCGACATGAAGGATCTTGGTGCTCCAAACAATATTTTGGGCATGGAAATTAAGAGAGATTAGGCAAAGAGGAAGCTATGGTAAAACTAGAGGAGGTATGCTGAGACAATATTGCATAGGTTCAATATGCATGATAAGAAACCAGTGAAGGTTCCTATTCTCGTAGGTGTAAATCTATCTGCTGAATAGTGTCCCAAGACACAAGAAGAAGAGGAAGATATGTCCTATGTGCAGTGGGTAGCCTGATGTATGCAATGGTATGTACTAGACCAGACGTTGGACATGTTGTGGAAGTATTGAGAAGGTTTATGTCAAAACCAGGGAAGAAGCATTGGAGAATAGTGATGTGGGTTTTTCAGATATTTTCTTGCTACTATTGATTATGGTTTGTGCTACCAAGGAAGACTATGATTGGATAGAGTTTTTGACATCTATGGTTTTTTTTATGCCGACTTGGCTGGAGATCTAGAACAAAGAAGATCTATAAGTGGGTATATGTTTCTCCTATTTGGAGGTGTAATCATATGGATGAGTAAAAGACAGTCTCTAGTGCTTTTTTCAACTACAGAGGCAGAATACATGGCATCCACTCATGCAAGCAAGGAAGAAATTTGGTTGTAGAGTTTGTGTTCAAGTATGGGGTTGGTGAAAAGAGCTATAAGGATATTCTATGATAGCCAAAGTGAAATATTCTTGGCTAAGAACCCTACTTATCATTCAAATACAAAGCACAATGATGTTCAATATCAATTTGTGAGAGATATGGTTGAAGATAAAAAGGTGTTTCTGTTAAAGGTGGACACTTTGAATAACGTTGAAAATGCATTAACGAAGTTTGTGACCACTCATAAGTTCTCTTGGTGTAGAGAAACAATGGATCTGCCTATGGTATTTTCCATGGGTTTGCACATGCTTTTGGGGCATGATGGTTTTCAGCCCCTGGTATTTTGTAGATCCAGTCAAGGGAACTACGATTATGTTCTAATCCAGGGTTAATGTATTGGGTTTTATGAATGCTTCGGCATGTATATATATGTGTGTTGTAACACAAAAATGAATATAATGAAAAATAAATTTGGTATTCCTGATTTGGGATCCAAGGGAAAAATATCTGTGTATATATGCTTTATGTTTTATGCTCTCGCTATTGTTTATTGTTTGTTTTTAAGAATTGTTTTATATATAAATTCTATACAGGGTTAAAACCTACATTTGGTATCATATTTGTTTCCACCTCAAGAGGACACCTTTCCTGCTGAGGGGTTTTTTTCTCAGGCCTGTGGTAGACCCTATTCAGTGGTAGATCTGCGGGATCGATTCTTGTGGTAAAATAATATGGAGAGCAGTGGAAAGATAGATATTGAGAAATTTAATGGTTAGATTCTTGATTTGTAGAAGCTCAAGATGGAGGATTTGCTGGTGGATAAGGATCAGTGGATCACGGTAGATCCAGGTACTAAAACAATAACAATGTAAGATGAAGACTAGGAGAAGTTGGATCATAAGGCAAATAGCACAATACAATTGTGTATCTGAGGTTTAGTATTGTTGAATGTGTCTGGGGAAGCTATGACGAAGACTTTGTGGGTCAAAATAGGGACTTTGTACCAATATAAGTCCCTGGTGAATAAATTTTTCTTGCAGAAAAAGATGTATATGTTGTGAAACCAGCTCCAAAAATAGAAGAAAAGAGATATAAACGGCTTAGAAATAAGCCACTTCGAGGGGGAAACCTCCAATATATTACATATATGAAAAATTCTTGGATGATACAAATGACCAAAACCTCCTTCTATATATAGGAGTCCATGGGGCCACAATATAATCCCATCCGACCTAATAATAATAAAGTAAGGCACAATAATAACAATATTGGGGTTACAAGGGTACAAGAATAACAATAAGGGGGGATACACTAACATAATAAGGGGCTACACTATTAATATAGGGACCTAACATGCCCCTCTCCTTCAAAGAAGTGTTGTCCTCAATGCTTGATTATTTATTGATGCTTCTGTATAAAATTCTCATCGTCCCATGTGGAATCTTCTACAGGAAAGTTATTCCACTTTCTGAGATAATCTGAGATTGATTCTACTTGTCGAGTTATTGTTTCTGTGACTGCTTCAAAACTTCTTTCGATGTGATGTTGATGTTCCAGTTGTTTCATTTGATTTTTCACCAAAGTTAGGTTATCCTTTGAGAGTTGGAGAACTTGTTGTTGATCCTCGATGTGATATTACACTACTTTATCATCCATAATAGATTTTATTTGATCCTTCAAAAAATCCAACTTAGCCTCAATTTTTGTTTTTAAAACATCTATGTCATCTTCGGTTTCTCTTCATAAGATTGAAATATGTTGCACTTCGTACCGTAATTTTGATATCTCATACTGCAATTATTCCTCTTCATGTGTCATAGTATAGATTTTTGAGGGATTTATGGGTATGTAATTATTTTTTGGAGGCATTATAGAACCCATTACTGATAAAAATTCTTCAATATGCCCTTGGAATCACTTCAAACTTCTTTTTCAAACAAACGTTATTCAATTTTAAAAAACAAGTACACACCTTTTTCTTAATTTTGAGTATCTATATATTGAGACTGAATTCTCTCTATGATTTTAGATCTTCAATATCTGAAATTTGGCCCTGAAGTATCCCTCTGAATCTTCTTTTGAATGCCACACATATAACCTAATTTGGATTCTTCAAGACAAATTTATGCCTAATCTCCCATGATAACCTAATTATGGACTGGTTCAGTAGAGTAAACTTGTATGACTTACCACGTGTCCCTATTTCCTCCTTCGGCTTTGAAATTAATAGAAAAGAAACTACAGTCGGTGTACTTGTGGCCACTTTTTACAGAATCCCAATTTGATGCTCAGAGAGAGAGAGAGAGTTATGATGTTTTTCCCATGGTCACCTCTTTAAGATGAAATTCGGGATCCTAAAACAATCCTAACTTCCACAGATAATATCTCCAAACATATTGCGAACCAAGATCTAAATTTTTTAGAGGAGGTGCCTCCAGATTTCATTATTTCTCTGTGATAATTTTAGCTTCTAAACCCTCGTAGAAAACAATTTATAAGGAAAATTCCACAATGACCTGCTTAGGTTAAATTGAGGAGCCTACAAAAAGCCCTAACTTCCACATATCATATCTCCGAGAATATCGGGAACCAAGATTTGAAATTTTGTGAGGATTTTCCTTAAGATTTCAGCTTCGTACTCTAAAAATTTGAGCTTCTGAAACTTCGTAGAAAAATTTTTATAGCGAAAATTCCACGATGACCTGTTTGGAGCAGTGAAACCCTAGAATCCAAAGCTATGATACCAAATGCTATGAAACCAGCCCCAAAAATAGAAGAAAAGAGAGATCAACGCCTTAGTCATAAGCCAATTCGAGGGGGAAACCTCCAATACATTACATAAATGAGCAATTCTTGGATGATAGAAATGACTAAAACCTCCTTCTATATATAGGATTCTATGGGGCCACAATATAATCCCAGCCGACCTAACAATAATAAAGTAAGGGCACAATAATAAAAATCTTGGGGTTACAGTGGTACAACAATAACAATAAGGGGGGATACAATAACATAATAAGGGGCAACACTATTAATATAGGGACCTAACAGTATAACCCGAGGATGAAGGATGGATACACAGTGACAGAGCATCTGAATGCCTTCAATAGTGTGGTAAGTCAGTTGTTATATGTTGATATTAAAATCCCAGATGAATATAAGTGCATCAATTTATTGTATTCTACACCAGATTCGTGGGATAGTCTTGTTATTGCAGTAGGTAGCAATACAACTACCTCGAAGTTTGATGAAATTGCCTCGGCCTTGGTAGCAAAGGAAATGATACGAAGAGATATGGAGGTCCAGAATGGAGATTCCTTATCTATATGAGGAATGTCCCAAAACAGAAACAAAAATAAGTTTTCAAGTGCGAGATCTAAATCTAGAGGGAGATCTAAATCTCCAAGAAATATTGTAAAGGTATGTTGGAAATGCGGAAAGGAAGGGCACATTACATATTTAAATCTCCTGAGAAAGGAAATGGATCTAATGATGCTCCTTCTATAGAGGAAAAAACCACCTAGATTAAGGTGGGCATGTGTATTTGGCTTCTTATTCAAATACACATGTAGATCATGAAGCAAGGTTGATTGCCTGAGGTGCATCATTTGAATTCACTCCCCATAGGGAGTGGTTATGTGAGTATGAGAAGTATGATGGTGGTGATGTCTTCTTAGGGGATGATAAGAAGGTCAAAATCATCAGATGTGGAAAATTCAAGAAAAAGCCGCAAGGTGGAAGTATTAGAACACTTCCCAGTGTTCTGCATATTCCTGCATTGGCCAGAAATCTAATTTCTATAAGAAAGATGGATGATGCAGGTGTAAAAATAATGTTCAATAAATATACCTATAAGATGGTTCCAAGAGCACTGCTATTAATTCAGGGAGTTCAAATTGTAACTTTGTAAGAGCTTAAGGGTAGCACTTTTATTAATGGGTGCAACAGTTCTCTGGTTCTTGAAGTGGAGTGGAAAGGCCAGCTGTCTCTAGAGAAAAGATATATTGGAGAGAAGGGCCTTCAGATACTGCATGGTAATGGTATGGTAGAAGGTATGTCTAATTTCTCTATGGATTTTGATTTCTCTGAAAATTGTGTATATGGGAAGCAGAATCGGGTGAGTTTTCCTTCTAGTGCTAAGAGGGCGAACAAGATATTATAGCTTGTGCACAGTGATGTATTTGGACCTGTGTTGATTCCATCACTGGGAGAGTATGTGTACTATGTTTCATTCATAGAAAACTTCTCAAGGAATACATGGATATATTTCTTGAGGAAGAAATCTAAAGTCTTTGACAGATTTTAAAGAATTTAAGGTTCTAGTGGAAAACCAAACAGAGAAGAAGATAAAGGTGCTAAGGACAGAAAATGGTGGAGAGTTCTGCAAGAAGGAATTTGAATAGTTTTGTAAGAAGTGTGGTATACAGTGACTGAAGAATACTCCATACACACCTTAGAAAAATAGAGTTACAGAAATAATGAACTGAACACTGATGGAAAAGTCAAGGAAAATGCTCATTGGTACCGGGTTGGGACAATAATTCTAGCCAGAGCCAGTGGAGACTACATGTTACTTGGTTAACAGATCACCTTCATCAATGTTGGAGGATAAGACTCAACATGAGGTATGGAAAGTTAAGAAACCCTCTCTTTCACCTGAGGGTATTTGGATGTGATGGATATGTACAAGTTCGAAAGGGGAGAAGGAAAAAGTTGGATAATAAATTTGAAAGGTGCATATTTATTGGATATAAGGATGGTTTAAAAGGTTACAAGATTTGGAACCCAGAAACAAGGAAGCCTGTGTGCAATTGAGATGTGGTGTTTATAGAGGTGAAAGAAGTTGTTAAACATGAATTCCTACCAAAGGAACCTGAGAAGATAGAGTTTGAGCTAAAGGAGGATGAATCAGACTCTACAACATCGCAAGATTCAGAAGAGGAAGAGCCACAAACTCTAGCTATGAGAAGATCAGTTCGGGAAAGAAGGCAGCGAGAAAGGTATATTCCATCTAATTTCTATTTAAATTTTTATTTAACTATCATTGATGATGATCCAAGGATTGTTAGGGAGGAAGTGGATTCATAGGATGGAAAACTATGGAAAGAGGCCATGGTTGATGAAATGACATCCTTGCACAAAAATGAGGCATGGGATCTAGTGAATTTGTCGGCTGGAAGGAAGCCCATCGGTAGAAAATGGGTTTTTAAGAATAATATCAATGTAGAAGGAAATGTGGAGAGATAAAAATCTCTGTTGGTAGAAAAGGGTTACTCCCAAGTGTCGGGAACTGATTTTGGTGATATTTTTTCTCCTTGGCAAGGTTACTTCTATTAGATTAATTTTCTCTATTGCTATAGCATTTGATTTAGAGGTAGAACAAATATATGTGAAAACAACATTTATTCACGGGGATTTAGAAGAGGAGATCTACATGAAGCAACCTAAAGGCTTTGCGGTGAAGGGTCAAAATGAACTAGTATGTAGGTTAAAAAATTCTCTATATGGGTTAAAACAATCACCAGGGATGTGGTATCAGATATTTGATACCTATATATGGGGACTTCACTTCACCAAAAGTAAATAGTATCAATGTGTGTATTTGAAATTAATTGGTGACCGGGTTATTTATTTGGTCTTATATGTGGACGATATGTTGCTGGTTGGAAATGACAAAGAAATTATCCATGATTTGAAGACCCAATTGTTCTCCAAATTTGACATGAAGGATATTGGTGTTGCAACCTATATTTTGGGAATGGAAATTAAGAGAGATCATGAAAATAGGAAGCTCTAGTTAAATGAGAGGAAGTATGTCGAGACAATATTGTAGATGTTCAATATGCAGGATAATAAACTGGCGAAGGTTCCTATTCCTGTAGGTGTAATTATCTTTTGAATAGTGTCCCAAGGCACACGAAGAACAAGAGGATTTAACTCATTTTCTATATGCAAGTACAGTGGGTAGCCTAATGTATGCAATGGTTTGTACTATACCAGACATTGCACATATAGTGGGATTATTAAGCAGTTTTATGTCAAACAAGGGAAGGAGCATTGGACATCAGTGAAGCAGGTTTTCAGATATTTCTGTGGCACTAGTGATTATGGTTTGTGGTACTACGGAAGACCAAGATTGGACATGGTTTTGTTGATGCAGAGTGGGATGGAGATCTGGACCAAAGAAGACCTACAAGTGGGTATGTGTTTAGCCTATTTGGAGGTGCAATCATTTGGATGAGTAAATGACAGTCGACAGTGGCTCTTTCGACTAGAGAGGAAAAATACATGGCAGCCACTCATGCAAGCAAGGAAGCAGTTAGGTTGCAGATATTATGTTCAAGTATGGGGTTGGTGCAGCAAGATGTGAGGATAGACTATGATAGCCAAAGTGAATTTTTTTTGGCTAAGAACCCTGTTGATCATTCAAAATCAAAGCACATTGATGTTCAATATCACTTTGTGAGTGATATGCTTGATGATAAAAAGGTGTTGCTGGTAAAGGTAGACACTTTGAAGAATGTTGCAGATGCATTGACAAAGTCTGTGAGCACTCAGATGTTCTCTTGGTTTAGAGAAACAATGGGTGTTTCAGGTCTAGACCCTATTTTAGGTAGGCAGACCCAGCGATGGTTTTGTGCATGAGTTTTCACATGTTTTTGGGGCATGATGGTTTTCAGCCCCTAGTATTTTTTAGATCCAGTCAAGGGAACTATACTTATGTTCTAATCCAGGGTTAATTGATTGGGGTATATGAATTCTTCAACATTTATATATATGTTTTGTAACACTAAAAGGAATATAATGAAAATTCAAGCTAGAAGTCCTGATTTTTTATCCAGTGGAAAAATATCTGTGTATATATGTTTTATGTTTTATTCTCTCGCTATTATTTAATTTCTATTTTTAAGAATTTGCTTGCAGATAATTTATATACAAGGGTAAAACCTACATTTGGTGTCAGAGTTGTTTCGGCTTTAAGGGGATGCCTTTGCTGCTGAGGGGTTTTTTTCTCGGTCTTGTTGTCCCAGACCAAAAACAAAAATAAGTTTTCAAGTGGGAGATCTAAATCTAGAGGGAGATATAAATCTCCAGGAAATCCTGTAAAGGTGTGATGGAAATGCAGAAAGGAAGGTCACTTCAAAAAGGACTGTAGATCTAAATCTCTTGAGAAAGGAAAGGGGTTTGATGATGCTCCTTCTGCAGAGGAAAAAACCACCTCAGATGAAGGCAGATATGTGTATTTGGCTTCTTCTTAAAACACACATGTAGATCATGAGGATTGGATGATTAACTCAGGTTCATCCTTTCACTTCAATCCCCATAGGGAGTGGTTCTATGAGTATGAGAAGTATGATTGTGGTGATGGCTTTTGAGGGGATGATAGGAAGCGTGGAATCATCAGATGTGGAAAATTAAAACTGAAGCTGCAAGGTGGAAGGATTATAATGCTTCCTGGTGTTCTGCATATTCCTGTTGTTGATCAACGATTGTCACTGATGTCAACCCAAGCAGCACCAGGGGCTAACCCAATATTGCTTGGGAATTTTGAGAGACATTCATGTTTGAAGTTTGTAACCCTAGTTAGTGGGCTAAAACCCCATGGGGTTGTGGCATGGGTCATTGAGAAGTCATAATTAATATTTTTTAAGCTACTAAAATCCCTCCCACGTTCACTTGTTGAAGCCCCTCTCAACCTAAGCATTTATATAAATTTTGATCCTCATATCCTCCTCATGCAAGGGATTTCGCCATCTGAAATAGGTCATCGTGGAATTTTAGCTCTAAATTTTTTTCTACGAAGGTTTAGAAGTGGAAATTTTTATGAGGTGAAGCCAAAATCCTGAGGAAGCTATTCTGAAAATTTCGGATTAAGGTGCGCAATATTTTTGGAGATATGATCCGGGGAAGTCAGTCTTTTTGCAAGATCCTGAAATTCATCTCAAAGAAGTGACCTTGGGAAAATTGTCATAACTCTCTCTCTGAGTATCGGATTGGAATTCCATAAAAAGTGATAGATAGTGCACAGATTGTATCTTTCTCTTTATCAGATTTAGAGCCAAATGAAGAAACAATGACGCGTGGCATGCCGTACAAGTTTGTTCTGCTGAAAATGTCCATAATTAGGGCATCGTGACAGATTGGGTATAAATCTCCCTTGAAGAATTGAAATTGGGTCAAACATATGGCATTGGAAAGATGACTCGTAGGACTACTACAGGACCAAAAATTAGATATTGGAGATCTGAAATAACAGAGATACGCCAGGTTCAATATCGAGCTCCTAGAAGGCAAGAAACATCTAGATCATGTGTTGTCAAGGGCTGCAAAGGACCAGAATTTCTAGGGCAGCAAAGCAAAGAAAGGTGCAGCGGAGGGTAGCATGACAAGAGTAGCAACCAAGGTGCATAACAACAGAAATAAGTTTATCACATGAAGTCTTCAAGTGGGTAGCACTGCATTCAATCATTGTACTAAGTCATTGTAAATAAATTATTGTAAAAGTTGTACTAGTGTCTATCTGCCAAGAGTTGAAGAGGTAGTGTTGGGAGGTCTAGAATCATCATTAGGTGGTTGTGTCAAAGTTGGGGTTATGGGCTAGTGTATCTTATTCTTCTACATCATTCTATATCATTGTAAAGTGGACCATTTTCCCTGATACGGGAGTCCATTCTTCTTTTATTCTTCTAAAGGGTGGTAGGGTGGTGCTAGGGTGAGTTGTAGCTCATTGGGTGTTGGGGCATTCATTCACTTGACTATTGAAGAATCTCAGGCTTTGCAGTGTCCATCCAGTGGGAGCTAGAGAAGAATGCCTTTCTAGATTCTAGGAAGTTGGAGCTTTATTTTCAATTGGAGTTGAATATTAAAGAATTATTAGAAAATCATTAGGTGGTTTTTGTCCCAGGGTGGGTTTCCACCTTAAAAAACTGTGGAATTGTGTTCCTTTTTTTTGCTGCTATCATTGTACAAAAATTGGTAATAATTGAAGATTAACTAATGCTCTAATTGAAGGGAATACTGATTCACCCCCTCCTCTCAGTATTTCCAACAATTTGTATCAGAGCTTGGTTCCTTCAATAGAAGTTTAACAGTTGGAAGGAGGTCATGGAGAATACCAAGAATGGTGTACCTCTGTTCAATGAAAATAATTATGCACTTTGGAAGGAAGAATGGAGGTCTATCTCTTGGCGTAAGGTTACGAAGTATGGGACACTATTCAAAATCGATTTACATAAACCATAGATGAACAAGGTAAAAAGAAATTGGTAAATGATGCAAAAGAAAAGAATATTATTATCAGTGGACTTATTGAATCTTCTTATCATCAGGTGTTGGGTTGTAAAACCGCCAAAAATGTATCGGACAAGCTTGAGAATATATATGCAGGTGACACAAAAGTTAAAGAAGCAAAGCTTCAAATCTATAGAGAAAAATTTGAGCAACTCAAAATGAAAGAATATTGCAACATTGCTACATACTTCCAATACGTTGATGAAATAACCAATACTCTGGAATGATTGGGAGAGCCAGTTGATGAGAAGACTATTATATGAAAGATTCTTAGATCGTTACCAGGGAGATTCAACCCAAAGGTATCGGTCTTAGAATATAGTGAAAATATGGACAAACTCAGCAAAGAGGAATTACATGGAGTTCTCATAGTATATGAAATGAGACTTGATGAAGAAGAGGGTACTTTGCATCTAGAAATTGCATTCGTTGCATCTAAGAAAACTAATAAGGATAAACAACCTTCAATTGAAAAAACATGCACCTATAAGTGTGAAGAAAAGGGAGATAATGAAGAAGGTCTTTCAGATGAAGAATATGCTTACTTCACAAGAAAAATAAAAATTGGTAAGGGAAAATTAAAAGCTAAACTTCCATTGATATGTTTCAGTTGTGATGAGGTTGGGAATTTCGTAGAAAAATGTCCAAACGGAAGTGATGGAAACTCAAAAGGAGAGAAAGGATTTAAGAAATTCAACAAGCAAGGATCCAAAAGTAACTTTCTCTCTAAAGAAGATAACTCATCATCCAATGAAGACAATGACAGCAAAGAAGAAGGAAATGAGAGAGTATTGTTTATGGCCAAGCACAATAAACCCAAGCATAATAAACAAGAGGTATCAAACAACAAATAAGAAGGATTGACCATGGAAGAATTTTATAAGGAAGCAATCAAGCTTATAAAAGATCTCATGGCAAAGAAGATCCATTCCAATACTCTTGAAGAACAAGTTCAAGGTCTCAAAATTGAAGTTAAAGAACACAAATGCATTGAAGTGTCACTTCAAAATAAGTTGGAAGAAAGAAACCAAGAAAGGGAAGAATTAGAAGCCGAAGTAGTCTCGCTATGTCAGGAAGTGAAGAAAGGAATTACTCTACAAAACTATGCCAACAACTCAAGGGCATTGGAATAACTCATCAACGATCAACGATCTTACAACGATAGAACTCGTGTCAGTTACAAAAAAGAAGAAGCAGGATCTTCTACAACAATATACAATGAACCTATGAGATCTGACATGCATGTAGACTTCATTGGACAATATTCACAAGAACAGCCTTGGAAGATAATTCCTCGAGGAAAATTTCTATCCAGGTACAAACATATTTTTTATGGTTGCTGTTATTCATGTGGAAAATTTGGTCATAAAGCTGTAGAATGTCGCACGTACCCTAGGAACGAATAAAATTCTAGAAGATCTGTCAAATATGAACCTCCCAGGGCTCAGTGAAACATCAATAGATTTGAACATTTAAGAAATAGTATTGAATGTTACAAATTTCAAAAATTTGGACACATAGCCAAAGAATGTAGACTTGAAAATCCTCCAGAAGAATCTTTGAAGCCATAGAACTAACAAACATGGAAGAAGAAGAAGACTGATAATTGTGCTCTCGCTTTCAAGGCTCAAAACAACAAAGATGTGTGGTATGTTGATAGCGATTGCTCAATGCATATGACTGGAGATATAAATAAATTTGTATCTCTGAAAGAGAAGAAGGATGGAACCATGTCCTTTGGAAATAATGGATCCTCAAATGTTATAGGATCAGGTATTGTCCCTCTTGAAAGGAAATATTCTCTAGCCAAGAATGTTCTATTGGTTGAAAACATGAATCAAAATCTACTCAGTGTTGAACAAATGTGTGATCAAGGACACACAATACTATTCAACTCCACAAAATGTGAAATTAGGAAAGGCATGTATGGTGAAATTGTGGCTACAGAAAGTCGAGCTCCAAACGACATATATGTTCTAGATGAAGCAACTAAAGCATGTCTAATAGCTAAAGAGGATGATATAATATTTGGTAGCAATGATGATCGACTAAGTAAGAAGTTTTCTACAAAGGTGAAAAGTGATTTCGCGATGTCTTTACTTGGTGAGCTGACATACTTCTTAGGGCTTCAAATATCTTAGCAAGAGAAAGGAATATTTATATGTCAATCCAAGTACATCAAGGAAATGCTCAAGAAATTTAAAATGGAATATTGCAAACCCATCCTTACTCCAATGGTAACAAGTTGCAAATTGAGCATAGACAACTCATCTAAGGATGTGGATCGAAGGTTGTACAGATCTATGATTGGTAGTCTTCTATATGTAACAGCCTCCCGGAAAGATGTTATGCAAGCAGCTGGACAAGTAGCAAGATTCCAAGAATCACCAAAAGAATCACATATTATTTCCATCAAAATAATTCTTCGATATATAAAGGGTACAATAGAATATGGCTTGTGGTATCCCAAGGGTAAAAATCTCATTATTCATTCTTTTCCAGATGCAGATTGCGTAGGAAGTGTTGATGATCATGAGAGTACTCGTAAAGCATTGGAATATCCTCACCAGAATCTTGGGATTCTCCCAAGTTCTCATTATATTTTCCTTATTCAGAATCTAAAGGGGGAGTGGATGTGTGTACAGGTCCACAGGATGGTTGTGTGTCAGGGGGAGTGGAAGTGTGTACATGCCCACAGTATGGTTGTGTTCCAGGGGGAGTTACCCTTTGCCATTGATGTCAAAGGGGGAGAGAATGTTGTAGGAAGAGGTGTCATGATCACAGGGGGAGTACTTTTGTTGCCATCAATGCCAAAGGGGGAGATTGTTGATCAGCAATTGTCATTGATGTCAACCCAAGCAGCACCAGGGGCTAACCCAATATTGCATGGGAATTTTTACCAACCAAATTAATATATTCTGGGTCAATAATTATTTTTATTGTTTCTACTTGTCGAGATGTTTCTGTTGATATATGGCACACCATGTAATTCTTCACGGTTTGAGAGATATTCATGTTTGAAGTTTGTACCCCTAGTTAGTGGGCTAAAACCCCATGGGGTTGTGGCATGGGTCATTTAAAAGTCATAATTAATATATTTAAAGCTCCTAAAATCCCTTCCACGTTCACTTATTGAAGCCCCTCTCAACCTAAGCATTTATATAAATTGTGATCCTCATATCCTCCTTATGCAAGGGATTTCGCCATCTGAAACAGGTCATCGTGGAATTTTTGCTCTAACTTTTATCATACGAAGATTTAGAAGTGGAAATTTTTAGGAGGTAAAGCCTAGATCCTGAGGAAGCTGTTGTGAAAATTTCAGATGAAGGCGCACACTATTTTCAAAGATATGATCTGGGGAAGTTAGTGTTTTTGCAGGATCTTGAAATTCATCTCAAAGAAGTGACCTTGCGAAAATCGTCATAACTCTCTCTCTGTGTATCATATTGGAATTCTGTAAAAAATGGCAGATAGTGCATAGATTGTAGTTTTCTCTCTATTAATTTCAGAGCCGAATGAAGAAACAGTGACAAGTGTCACGCCGTACAAGTTCGCTCTGCTGAAAAAGCTCATAATTAGGGCATTGTGAGAGATTGGGTATAACTCTCTCTTGAAGAATCGAAATTGGGTCAGACCTATGGCATTGGAAAGACGACTCAGAGGACTACTACAAGACTAAAATTTAGATATTGGGGATCTGAAATAATGGAGATACACCAGAGTCAATATTGAGCTCCTAGAAGGCAAGAAAAATCTAGATCATGTGTTGTCAAGGGCTACCAAGGACCAGAATTTCTAGGGTAGCAAAGCAAAGCAAGGTGCAGCAGAGGGTATCATGACAAGAGCAGCAACCAAGGTGCATAACAGTAGCAATAATTTCATCACATGAAGTCTTCAAGTGGGAAGCACTGCATACAATCATTGTAAAGGTATCATTGTACCAAGTCATTGTAGATACATTATTGGAAAAATTGTACTAGTGTCTATCTACCAAGAGTTGAAGAGGCAGTGTTGGGAGGTCTAGGATCATCATTAGGTGGTTGTGTCAAAGTTGGGGTTAAGGTCTAGTGTATCTTATTCTTCTACATCATTCTATATCATTGTAAAGTGGACCATTTTCCCTGCTATGGGAGCCCATTCTTCTTTTATTCTTCTTAAGGGTGGTAGGGTGGTGCTAGGGTGAGTTGTAACTCATTGGGTGTTGGGGCATTTATTTAATTGAATACTGAAGGATCTCAGGCATTGGAGCATCCATCCAATGGGAGTTGGAGAAGAATTATTTTCTAGATTCTAGGAAGTTGGAGCTTTATTTTCAATTGGAGTTGAATATCAAAGAATAATTAGAAAAGAATT
Source organism: Pinus albicaulis (assembly GCA_034641835.2). NCBI lineage: Eukaryota > Viridiplantae > Streptophyta > Pinopsida > Pinales > Pinaceae > Pinus > Pinus albicaulis. The sequence goes on along the minus strand of CM076570.1, from coordinate 1,157,901,078 downwards.
AGGTGGCTTTTGTCCCAGAGTGGGTTTCCACCTTAAAAAACTATGTGCATTTGTGTTCCTTTTGTTTGCTGATATCATTGTACAAACACTGATAATAATTGAAGATTAACTAATGCTCTTATTAAAAGGAATATTGATTCACCCCCCCCCCCCCCTCTCAGTGTTTCCAACACCTGCATTGGCCATAAATCTGTTTTATGTAAGAAAGATGGATGATGCGGGTGTAAAAACAGTGTTCGAGAAATATACCTACAAGATGGTTCGTGGAGAACTAGTAATAACGTGGGGAGTTTAGATTGGAAATTTGTACAAGCTTCAGGGTAGCACTGTTATTGATAGGTGCAACAGTTTTTTAGTTCCTAAAAGTTGAGTGGAAAGCCTAGCAGTCTCAGGAGAAAATTCATATTGGAGAGAAGGGCCTTCGAATACTGCATGGTAATTTCATGGTAGAAGCTATGTCTAATTTCTCTTTGGATTTCAATTTCTGTGAACATTGTGTATATGGGAAGCATAATCGGTGAGTTTTCCTTCTGGGTCTAAGAGGGTGAACAAGATATTAGAGCTCGTGCACAATGATGTGTTTGGATCTGTCTTGGTTCCATCACTAGGAAATTTTGTGTACTATGTTTCATTCATAAATGAATTCTCAAGGAATACATTGATATATTTCTTGAGGAAGAAATCTGAAGTCTTTGATAAATTTAAACAATTTAAGGCTTTGGTGGAAAAACAGACAGAGAAGAAGATAAAGGTGTTGAGGATATATAATGGTGGAGAGTTCTGCAAGAAGGAATTTGGATAGTTCTGTAAGAAGTGTGGTATAGCAGGGCATAAAACTACTCCACACACACCTCAGCAAAATGGATTTGCATAAAGAATGAAGAGAACGTCGATGGAAAAGGTAGGAAGCATGCTTAGTGGTGTTGAAGTTTGCAACAAGAAACGATGAAATTGGCATCCAGAAAAAACATGACAACACCTACACTAGTGTGGGATGAGGGGTCATGTAGTGATGGGTCCTAGCAATACATTAGTGAGAAAGTCAATTTATTTAATAAATTTGATATGTGTCAAATTTAATTATCCCCTAATTAAATTGGACAATAAAATATAATATTATCTCATAATCACTTGTAATAGTTAACTGAGTGTGATAAACTCATTTAGCTCATGAATTTTGAGTTGAGGGTGCTTGGTGAGGCATGCAGATTCATTCTACGTGTTTTAGATTTCAAGTTGCAATTAAGTGCATGAGTTTAATGCATGAGAAATCAATTAACTTAGTTAAGTAAGTTAAAGTTAGTTGAACTAGTTGTAACTATTTTTTTTACTAGTGAGAGGTCAAGTGAATTACATTAGATTTAATTCACATGCAGTGATCTGTCTTGCAACTGATTATTTACTATTAATAGCTACATGCATGTCAATTCCAGTGGAGACCTAGATGAGACAAAGGTTAAAGGGAAGTTAAATATCAGTTGTGATATTAGAAAACTTCCTAAATGCAGTTAAAACATGACAGGATTTCCCATGATACTTGTGCAGTTGTGAAAGGATAGAATTCCTAAGGAATAGGGATTGCATTCCTCATGAATTGCATGAGAAAGGTAGGCTGAAGACATGCTGAGAATTGGCTAAGTGTTGGAACAATTTTGTTTGGATCAGTGTGAGACGATAGCCAGAATATAGGAGACTCTTGTGAGAAGAGTGCATTGTAATTGTTTCATGATTCCTTGTTGAATATAAAATATAGATAGATGGGTTTTGAGCAGTAATATTTTGCTGGGAAAATATCTATGTTTTTGTTTGATTTGATTCTTTCTTTACTTGTTGTGTTTGGCGATCATTTTTATTTTCCGCAATTGACTTGTATAAATATTCAGTATCTTTCTTTAGCATATCGCATGATCGGATTGAATACATGAAATACATGTTGTTTGTATAATTTATACATGGTATTAGAGCACAGGAAATCACTATAGTGGAGGAGAAGCTGAGTTTGTGACTGAATAGAATTTGAATTTTCAAAAGTATTCTTTGTGCGACACGCAGATCAGGATCGAAATGGCTTTCATGGCTTGAGATTGGAGTATGCACTGGAGGGTAGTTCCAATTATATTTCGTGAAAAGATAGGATGGAGGCAGTATTGGAGGAAAATGAGTTTAAATAATTCATTGATAATGACATTCCCAAACCCGTTGCAGCAGATGCTACAAATCTTGATGATTGGCAAAAGAAGCTTGCAAGGGCGAGGCGATTCTTACTAGAGGGAGTACGAGACCACATTGTATCAAGTCTACATGGAAAAGCGACTACGTATGCAATGTGGAAGGCTTTGACAGACTTGTTTCAGAGAAGCAGTGATCATAGAAAATTGGCACTAAAAGACAAGCTCAAGAAAATCAAAATGGAGAAAGGCGACACTATTCTGATATATTTAACAAAGTTTGTCCAATGTCGTGATGATCTTGGGAGCATCATAATTACTATCGTGGATGATGACTTGGTGAGCCTAGCTCTTCTAGGACTTCCCAAGAGTTGGCTTAGTTATCAAGAATCTGTCAATGGGAGGGAGAAGCTACCAGATTGGGAACGACTTTGGTCGGATTTGATGCAAGAAGAATTCAGGAGGAATACCAGGGATAGATCTTCATATAAGGAATATGATGAAGAAAATTGTGCCTTGGATGGTAAGTTGAATAAGGGGAAGGGACATAAATCCTATTCTGAATCCAAGACCGACGAAGAAGGCAAGGAGCGCAACATGTCCACAATGAAGTGTTTTCACTGTAACGAGCATTGACATTATGCCACTAATTGTTCACAAAAGAAGAAGAACAAGAGGGCTTCATGATTTGTAGCTGGTGAGGCTTTGGCCTCACAATTCGAGTTGGATCGCAAGTATGGTTTCAAGTGCAATAGGATCAGGGCGGTACTTGGATAGTGGTGCATCTTTCCACATGACGGGAGACAAAGAACATTTCAATAGCTTGGAGGAGAAGGACCTCCAGATGCATATCGAAATGGGTGACAACGGAAGGTATAATGATACTGGGATTGGTACAGTTACTTTCCAGAGATAGTCAGGTAAACCATTTTTATTAAAAGATGTAATGCATACCAGACTTGAAGAAAAATTTAGTTTCAGTTGCGATGTTGGAGGATAGAGGTTATGATGTTGTTTTCAGTGAAGGAAAATCTTTCCTTCTACACAAAGAAATAGTACAAGCCAAGAAGAGTGGGATTCATGTGAAGAATCTCTATAAATTTGATATAGATGGATGCACAACCTTGATGGGTAAAGAATACAAAGCGTTGAGCCGGGATGAGGATGAGTTACACCATGGAGCTTTGAAGGTCATGCAACAAATTTCTACAAGGCTTCCAAAGGGTACTCTTGCGAAGATAGCCACATGCAGGAGATGTACCATTGGGAAGTGTGAGAAAGCCATGCAATTTTCCGTTGAGAGGGATCTTGATTTTCATTCAGATGAGGAACTCTTGGTTCCAAAGAATGAACCTCAAGATGTGGAGAAGATAGATGTGGAGGATCATGGAGTGGGAGAAACCACTCAAGCAGAGAAATTTTGAGCTAGATGGGCAGATGGAGTACATGCAGCTATACCTCCACGTGTGAGGTGGGGCGATGTACAAAATTAATCCCAAGAAGAAATTTAGGCAGGATCCTAGAGATGATGTGTCTCATGCATTGAAATTGGCTACAAGGAGCCCATAGTATAACATTAGAAGGATCAGTTATATTGGTGCAGTAAGATGTCAGGAGGAAAAAAATCAGAGTGACAAGTCTTAGATATTGGAGCACAGATCAAAGTTGGCAACAGTGCAGAGTGCATGGATGAAGATGTCAACAACGCAGAGAATCCAGTAGACATGTGCAGTAGGTACCATAGTCAGAAGACTCTGATGACAGATGCATTATACTGATTCAGGTTTTTGGAGGCTATTCAGTTTCGGAAGCGTTGCATCCAAAAGTTTCATGTGCGAGAAACACTAGAGAAATGTTTCATGTGCAAGAAATACTAGAGAAGTGTTGCATGCAAGAGTTAATTGTCGCATGCAAGGACATTCCTTTCTTCTTGAGAGGGAATGTTGAAGTTTGCAACAAGAAACAATGAAATTGGCATCCAGAAACAACATGAAAACACCCACATTAGTGTGGGACCACAGGTCATGTAGGGATGGTTCCTAGTGATACATTAGTATGAAATTCAATTTATTTAATAAATTGGATATGTGTCAAATTTAATTATCCCTTAATTAAACTAGACAATAAAATATAATCTTATTTGATAATCACTTGTAATAGTTAGCTGAGTGTGATAAAATAGCTCATGAATTTTGAGTTGAGGGTGGTTGGTGAGGCATGCATAGTAATTCTATGTGTTTTAGAGTTCAAGTTGCAGTTAAGTGCATGAGTTTAATGCATGAGAAATCAACTAACTTAGTTAAGTGAGTTAAAGTGAGTTGAACTAGTTGTAACTGTTTGTTTCACTAGTGAGAGGTCAAGTGAATTAAATCAGATTTAATTCACATGCAGTGATATGTCATGGAACTGATCATTTACTATTAATAGCTCCATGCATTTCAGTTCCAGTGGAGACCCAATTGATACAAAGGTTAAAGGGATGTTAACTATCGGTTGTGATATTAGCAAACTGCCCAGATGCAGTTAAAACACCACAGGATTTCCCATGGTACTGCACAGTTGAGAAAGGACAAAATTCCTAAGGAATAGGGATTGCATTCCTCATGAATTGCATGATCAAGGAAGGCTGAAGAAAAGTTGAGAATTGGCCAAGTGTTGGACCAATTTTTTCTGGATCAGTGAGAGACAATAGACAGATTGCAAGAGACTCTTATGAGAAGAGTGCATTGTAATTGTTTCATGATTCCTTGTTGAATATACAATATATATACAGGGGCTTTGAGCAGTAAAATTTCCCTGGGAAAATATTTTTGTTGTGGTTTGATTGATTATTTCTTTACTTGTTGTGATTGGCGATCATGTTTATTTTCCACAATTGATTTGTACAAGTATTCATTATCTTGCTTAAACATATCACATGGTCGGATTGAATACATGAAATACATGATGTTTGTATAATTTCTACAAGTAGTGCCATGTTTGGACAATAATTCTGGGTAGAGGCAGTGGAGACTGCATGTTACCTGGTTCATAGATCATCTTCATCAGCATTGGAGGATAAGACTCCACATGAGGTATGGACTGGTAAGAAACCCTCTCTTTCACATCTAAGGGTATTTGGATGTTATGCATATTATATGTTCCAAAGGAGAAATAGACCCATTTGGATAATAAATCTGAAAGGTGCATCTTTATTGGGTATAAGGATGGTTTAAAAGGTTACAAGATTTGGAACCTAAAAACAAGGAAGATTGTGTACAACCAAGATGTGGTGTTTAGAGAGGTGAAAGATATTTTTAATTATGAAGTCCTACCAAAGGAACCTAAGAAGATAGAGTTTGATTTAAATGAGGATGGATCAAACTCTACAACAGAACAAGATTCATAAGGGGAATATCCACAAACTCCAGCTGTGAGAAGATCAGTTTGGGAAAAAACGTAGCCAGATAGGTATAATCCATTTTATTTCTGTTCAAATTTTTCTTTAACTATCACTAATGACGATCCCAAAAATTTCAGGGAGGAAGTGAATTCAAATGATGGAAAACTATGGAAGGAGGCCAAGTCTAATGAAATGGAATCCTTGCAAAAAAGTGAGGCATGGGATCTGGTGGAGTTGTCGGCTGGAAGGAATTCCATCGAGAGAAAATGTGTGTTTAAGAAGAAGATGAATGTAGAAGGAAAGGTGGATAAATACAAAGCTCGGTTGGTAAAGAAAGGTGATTCCAAAGTGTCAGGAATTGATTTTGGTGATACTTTTTTCTCTTTTTTCCAAGGTTACTTCTATTAGATTACTTTTATCTTTTGTTGCTGCATTTCATTTTGAGGTAGAATGGATGGATGTGAAGATATCAATTCTTCATGGGGATCTAGAAGATGATATCTACATGAGGAAACCTATAGGCTTTGTGGTGAAGGGTAAGAAAGAACTGGTATGCAGGTGAAAAAATTCTTTGTATGGGTTAAAATAGTCACCAAGGATGTGGTATCAGAAATTTGATACCTATATACAAGGAGTTGGCTTCATTAGAAGCAAAGAGGATCACTGTGTGTATTTTAAATGAATTGGTGATGATGTTATTTATTTCTTCTTGTATGTGGATGATATGTTGTTGGTTGGAAATTTTTGGGTATGTGGTATATTCTTTCCATGATTAGTTGCATGCGTGGGGTGGTCAGAGGCCAGGCGAGAGCCCCCCTTGTAGGTTATTCCAGGTGCACTGTGGGGGGGGGAAGGGGGTTTCATAGGGTGGGAGGTAGCCCCCATGTTTAGGGCTTTGCACGGGGCAGGTAGCCCCCTACGCGGGGTCTAAGGAGGCTCCCCAGGAGTTTTGTTTTTCCCTATTTTTCGGTGGGTGGACCCGCCTATGGTTTCGTGCATGGGTTTGCACATGGTTTTGGGGAATGATGGTTTTCAGCCCCTGGTATTTTGTAGATCTGGTCAAGGGAACTACGATTATGTTCTAATATAGGGTTAATGGATTAGGGTTTATGAATGATTTGACATGTATATATATGTTTTGTAACACTGAAAGGGATATAATGAAAAATCAAGCTGGTAGTCCCAATTTGGGATCGAGGGGAAAAATATCTGTGTATATATGTTTTATGTTTTATGCTCTTGCTATTTTTTATTTTATGTTTCTTGAGAATTAGTTTGTAGATAATTTATGTACAGGGTTAAAACCTACATTTGGTATCAAAGTTGTTTCGGCTTGAAGGGGACGCCTTTGTTGCAGAGGGGTTTTTTGCTGGGGCCTGTGGTAGACCCTTTTTAGGGGGAGATCTGCGGGATCGATTCTTGTGGTGAAAAAAACAATGAGCAGTGGAAAGATATATATCCATAAATTTAATGGTCATAGTTTTGAGTTTTGGAATCTCAATATGGAGGATATGCTGGTGGATAAAGATCAGTGGATTGTGGTAGATCCGGGTACTAAATCAAAGACAATGTCAGATGAAGACTAGGTGAAGTTGGATCGGAAGGAAAAGAGCACAATACGGTTTTGTATCTCAGATTCGGTATTGTTGAATGTATCTAGGGAAGATATGCAGAAGACTTTGTGGGTCAAGTTAGGGACTTTGTACCAATATAAGTCTCTAGTGAATAAATTGTTCCTGCAGAAAAATCTGTATAACCTAAGGATGAACGATGGAGACTCAATGACGGAACATCTGAATGCCTTCAATGCTGTGGTAAGTCAGTTATAATCTATTGATATTAAAATATCAGATGAATATAAGTGCATCATTTTTTTGTGTTCTCTTCCAGATTCGTGGGATATTCTAGTTATTGAAATAGGTAGCAATACAACTACCTTGAATTTTGATGAAATTGTCTCAGCCTTACTATCGAAGGAAACGATAAGGAGAAATATGGAGGGAGAGAATGGAGATGCCTTATATGTACAAGGAAGGTCCTAGAACCAAAAAAAAAAAAAAAAATTGAGTGGGAGATTTAAATCTAGAGGGAGATCTTAATCTGTAGGAAAGCCTGTAAAGGTGTGCTGGAAATGCGGAAAGGATGGGCACTACAAAAAAGACTACATATCTAAAGATCCTAAGAAAGGAAATGGATCTGATGATGCTCCTTCTACAGAGGAAAAAGAAACCTCAGATGAAGGTGGGGTTATTTATTTGGATTCTTCTTAAAATACACATGTATATCATGAGGCATGTTTTATTAAATCAGGTGCATCCTTTCACCTCTCTCCCCATAGGGAGTGGTTCTGCGAGTATGAGAAGTATTATGGTCGTGATGTATTCTTAGGGGATGATAGGAAGGCCATAATCATCGGACGTGGAAAATTCAAGTTGAAGCTTCAAGGTGGAAGGATTCGAACACTTCCTCATGTTCTGCATATTCCTAAATTGGCCAGAAGTCTGATTTCTATAAGAAAGATGGATGATGCAGGTGTAAAAAAAGTGTTCGATAATAAACCTGTAAGATGGTTCAGGGTGTATTGGTATTTATACAGGGAGTTTGGATTGGAACTCTGTAAAAGCTTCAGGGTAGCACTAATATTGATGGGTGCAACAATTCTGTGGTTCCCGAAAGAGGAGTGGAAAGCCTAGAAGTCTCTGGAGAGAAAAGACCATGCTATGGCATCAAAGGCTTGGAAATATTGGAAAAAATGACCTTTAGATACTACAGGGTAATGGTATGGTAGAAGGTATTTCTAATTTCTCTATAGATTTCTATTTCTATAAAAATTGTGTATATGGGAAGCATAATCGGGTGATTTTTCCTTTTGGTGCTAAGGGGGCGAACAAGATATTAGAGCTTGTGCACAGTGATGTGTTTGGACGTGTGTTAGTTCTATCACTGGGGAAGTATATGTACTATGTTTCATTGATTGACTAATTCTTAAGGAATATATGGATATATTTATTGAGGAATAAATCTCAAGTCCTTAACATATTTAAATATTTTAAGGCTCTGGTGGAAAACCAGATAGAGAAGAAGATAAAGGTGTTGAAGACAGAAAATGGTGGAGAGTTCTACAAGAAGGAATTATGAGAGTTTTGAAAGAAGTGTGGTATAGAATAGAAGAATAATACTCCATACACACCTCAGAAAAATGGAGTTTCAGAAAGAATGAATAGAACGTTGATGGAAAAAGAAAGAATCATGCTCAATGGTACCAGGTTAGGACAGAAATTTCAGGAAGAGGAAATGGAGACTGCATGTTACTTGGTTAACATATCACTTTCATCAGCCTTGGAGGATAAGACTCCACATGAGGTATGGAATGGTGATAAATCCTCTCTTTCACATCTAAGGGTATTTGGATGTGATGCATATGTACATTTTCTAAAGGAGGAAAGGGCCAAGTTGGATAATAAATTTGAAAGGTCCATCTTTATTGGGTATAAGGATGGTTCAAAAGGTTACAAGCTTTGGAATCCAGAAACAAGGAAGGTTGGGTACATTTGAGATGTGGTGTTTAGAGAGGTGAAATATGTTGTTAAATATGAATTCCTACCAAAGGAACCTGAAAAGGTAGAGTTTTAGCTAAAGGAGGATGAACCAAACTCTACAACAGAACAAAATTCAGAAGAGGAAGAGCCATAAACTCTAGCTGTGAAAAGATCAGTTCGGGAAAGAAGGTAGAAAAAAAGGTATAGTTCATCTTCTTTCTGTTCTAATTTTTCTTTAACTATCACTGAATATGATCCCAGAACTATTAGTGAGGCATTGGATTCAAAGGATAGAAAAATATAGAAGGAGGTCATGGTTGATGAAATGGCATCCTTTTACACAAATGAGGCATGGTATCTGGTGGAGTTACTGGTTGGAAGGAATCCCATTGGGAGAAAATGGGTGTTTAATAAGAATATTAATGTAGAAATAAAGGTGGATAAATACAAATCTTGGTTGGTAGAAAAAGGTTAACTTGAGGTGCCAGAAATTGGTTTTGGTGATATTTTTTGTCCCGTTGCCAAGGTTACCTCTATTAGATTACTTTAATCTATTGCTACCGCATTTCATTTTGAGGTAGAATAGATGGATGTGAAGAAAAAATTTCTTCATAGGATCTGAAAGAGGAGATATACATGAAGCAACATGAAGGCTTTACGGTGAAGGCTAAGAAAGAACCAATATGCAGGTTAAAAAAGTCTTTGTCGGAGTTAAAACAGTCACCAAGGATGTGGTATCAGAAATTTGATACCCATATACACGGACTTGGCTTCACCAAAAGCAAAGAGGATCACTGTGTTTATTTTAATTAATTGGTGACAGTGTTATTTATTTGGTCTTTTATGTGATGATACTATTGTTGATTGGAAATGACAAAGAAATTATCCAGGATTTGAAGACCCAATTTTTCTCCAAATTCGAGATGAAGGATCTTGGTGATGCAAACTATATTTTGGGCATGGAAAGTAAGAGATATCAGGAAAAGAGGAAGCTATGGTTAAACAAGAGGAAGTATTTTGAGACAATATTGTAAAGGTTCAATATGTAGGATAATAAACCGATGAAGGTTCCTATTCCCGTAGGTGTAACGATATCTGGTGAATAATGTCCCAAGACACAAGAAGAAGAGGAGGATATGTCCCATGTTCCATATGCAAGTGCAGTGGCTAGCCTAGTGTATTTAATGTTCTGTACTAGACCAGATATTTCACATGCAGTGGGAGTATTGAGAAGGTATATGTCAAAACCAGGGAAGGAGCATTGGACAGCAATGAAGCGGGTTTTCAGATATTTGCGTGGCACCAATGATTATTGTTTGTGCTAGCAGGGAAGACCAAGATTGGACATAGTTTTAGACATCCGTGTTTTTTTTTATGCAGACTGGGCTGGAGATCTGGACCAAAGAAGATCTAGTACAAGTGGGTATGTATTTAGCCTATTTGGAGGTGCAGTCAGTTGGATTATTAAATGAAAGTATATAGTGGCTCTTTCAACTATAGAGGCAGAATACATGGCAGCCTCTCATGCAAGCAAGGAATAATTTTGGTTACAAAGATTTGCTTCAAGTATGGGGTTGGTGCAAAAAGCTACAAGCATAGACTGTGATATCCAAAGTTCAATTGTATTGGCTAATAACCCTACTTATCATTCAAAGACAAAGCACATTGATGTTCAATATTAATTTGTGAGAGATATGGTTGAGGATAAAAAGGTGTTGCTGGTAAAGGTGGACACTTTGATGAATGTTTCAGATGCATTGACGAAGTATGTGAGAACTCAAAAGTTCTCATGGTGTAGAGAAACAATGGGTGTTGCAGGGATCGAATAATGAATAAGCTCTCCTATGGCCCCATGCTGAAAGAAAACAATAAGTGGGAGAATGTTGGGTATGTGTTATATTAATTCCATGATTAGTTGCACGCGCGGGGGGGTCACAAGTGGGTGATAGCCTCCATATACGTTGTGTCAGGCGCAGTAGGGGTGACCACCCCCCTTGTCTAAGGGTGCACAGGAAGCGGTTATTCCCCTGCGTGGGGTCCGTGGCAATGCTCTAGGAAATTATTTTTTCTTTATTTTTCATTGGGTAGACCCATATATCGTTTAGTGCATGGGTTTGCATATAGTTTTGTGGCATGATGGTTTTCAGACCCTGATATTTTGTAGATATGGTCAAGGGAACTATGGTTATGTTCTAATCCATGGTTAATGGATTGGGGTTTATGAATGCTTTATCATGTATATATATGTGTTGTAACACTAAAAGGGATATAATGAAAAATAAAATTGGTAGTCCTAATTTGGGATCCAGGGGAGAAATATCTGTGTATATCTATTTTATGTTTTATGATCTTGCTACTCTTTATTTTCTGTTTCTTAAGAATTCGTTTGCAGAAACTTTCTGTACAGGGTTAAGACATACATAAATGACAAAGAAATTATCCAGGATTTGGAGACCCAATCATTTTCCAAATTCAACATGAAGGATCTTGCTATTGCAAATTATATTTTTGCCATGGAAATTAAGAGAGATCGTGCAAAGAGGAAGCTTTGGTTAAACCATAGGAAGTATGTCGAGACAATATTGCAGAGGTTCAATATGCATCATAGTAAACCGGTGAAGGTTCCTATTCCTGTAGGTGTAAAGCTATCTGCTGACCAGTTTCCCAAGGCACGAGAATAAGAGGAGGATATGTCCCGTGTTCCATTTGCAAGTGCAGTGGGTATCTTGATGTATGTAATTATTTTTACTAGACAAGACATTGCACATGTAGTGGGAGTATTGAGTAGGCTTATGTCAAAACTAGGGAAGGAGCATTCAAAAAAAATGAAGCGGGTTTTCAAATATTTGCGTGGAACTAGTGATTATGGTTTGTGCTACTATGGAAGACCAGGATTTGATATAGTTTTGGACATCCGTGGTTTTGTTGATGCAGACTGGGCTGGAGATCTAGACCAAAGAATATCTATAATTGGGTATGTGTTTAGCCTATTTGGAGGTGCAGTCAGTTAGATGATTAAAAGACAATCTATAGTGGCTCTTTCAACTATAGAGGTAGAATACATGGAAGCCACTCATGCAAGCAATGAATCTGTTTGGTTGCAGAGATTGTGTTAAAGTTTTGGGTTGGTGCAGAGAGTTATATGGATAGACTGTGATAGCCAAAGTGAAATTTTCTTGCTAAGAACCCTTCTTATCATTCAAAGACAAATCACATTGATGTTCAATATCACTATGTGAGAGATATGGTTGAGGATAAAAAGATGTTTCTAGTAAAGGTGGACACTTCGAAGAATTTTGCAGTTGCATTGACGAAGTCTCTAAGCACTCAGAAGTTCTCTTGGTGTAGAGAATCAATGGGCATTGTAGGTTTGAACCGTATTTTAGGTAGGCAGACTTGCCTATGGTTTTGTGCATGGGTTTTCACATGGTTTTGGGGTATGGTGGTTTTTTGACCCTGGTATTTTGTAGATTGAGTCAAGGGAACTACGGTTATGTTCTAATCCAGAGTAAATGGATTTGGGTTTATGCGTGTTTCAACATGTATATATATGTGTTGTAACACTTGTTAGAAAATTAAATATTATAGAGCAATGAAACACATAAAATATGTGGAAAACACAAGCACAAAAAACACATAAAACTAGAGAGACATAGATATACGTGGTTCACCCACTCTGGGTTACATCCACCCCAAACAGCCAGTCCTTCCTTTCTATTATATAGCAAAATGAAGAGACACAACCTACAATATATCCACTGTAATATCCTTTGTTCTCTCTCACAGTCTCCCTATCTGTTTCTCGCTCTGAGAATACACATATAATACACAGCCGTAATACAATACCCTCATACGAGCGAGGGGTTGCCTTCTAGGGCAAAAAACCTAAACTAAAAATAACTTCTACCATCAGATCATCCACCTAATGAATGGACCATATTGACTAGAAATTACTATACTTTTACAAGGAAATTTTACATCTGTTTTTAGCTTTGGGGGCGCTGCCCCCGAAACCCCCCGCTAGGGAGGGGGGCTCCATAAAGTCGCAGCCGCCCCCCCTGGACCCCCCAGGTAGATTTTAATTTCGAGTGGCGTTGTTGCCCCATTAAGGTATAGGGGTCCAACGCTGTGCTACAAAATAAATAAGATAATCAGTCTCCACACCCAACAACACAAAAAGGAATTGAATGAAAAACCAAGCTGGTAGTCTCGATTTGGGATCGAGGAGAAAAATATATGTGTATATCTATTTTATGTTTTATGCTATCGCTATTGTTTATTTTATGTTCTTAAGAATTTTTTTGCAGATAAGCTTTGTACATGGTTAAAACCTACATTTGGTATCAGATCTATTTCGGCTTCAAGGGGACACCTTTGCTGTTGAGGGGTTTTTTTCTTGGGCCTGTGGTAGAACTTGTTCAGTGAGAGATTTGCGGGATCGATTCTTGTGATGAAATAATATGGAGAGAAATGGAGAGATAGAGATTGAGAAAAATAATGGTCTGAGTTTTGATTTGTTGAAGCTCAAGATGGAGGATATCATGGTGGATAAAGATCAATGGATCACGATAGATCAGGGTACTAAACCAACGAAAATGTTAGATGAAGACTGGGTGAAGTTGGATCGGAAGGCCAAGAGCACAATATGGTTGTGTGTCTCATATTTAGTATTGTTGAATGTATCTGGGCAAGCTACAATGAAGACTTTATGGGTCAAGTTAGGGACTTTGTACCAATCTAAGTATTTGGTGAATAAATTGTTCCTACAGAAAAAAATTGTATAACTTGAGGATGAAGGATGGATATTCGGTGAAAAAATATTTGAATTCCTTCAATAATATGGTAAGTTAGCTATCATCTGTTGATATTAAAATCTCAAATGAAGATAATTACATCGATTTTTGGTTCTCTACCAGATTCGTGGGACAGTGTAGTTATTGCAATAGGTAGCAATACAACCACCTTCAATTTTGATGAAATTGTCTCAGCCTTGCTGTCAGAGGAAATGAGATGCAGAAATAGGGAGGGCCAGAATGGAGATGCCTTACCTATATGAGGAAGGTCCCGAAACAAAAACAAAAATAAGTTTTCGAGTGGGATATATCACTAGTACATTTGGCGGAAATTCCGACACTTGGTTCCGACATTTTTTACCAAATGTCAGAAATTTCCCCAAATTTTTTCAACTTTTTCAAATCCCACCCGAAACCATTGCTATACCGACATTTAGAGACAAGTGTCGCAATACCGACACTTAAAAAAGTGTCACAATTGCGACGTTTGGAGGAATCCATCGGAATTGCAACAGTTTCGGCAATAGCGTCGAAATTCTGACGGCATAGAGGAAAGTGTCGCTATTGTGACGTTTGAGGAAATCGTCGCTATTCCGACAGTTCAGGAAAAGTTGTTGATATTGTGACAGTTTCGACCGAAATGGTGCTATTGCGTTGGTTTGGGCTAAGTGTTGCTCTTGCGACAGTTTGAGGATATCATCGCTATTGTGACAATTCAGGCAAAGGTGTCGCTATTGCAACAATATCGGCAGAAACGTCGCTATTGCGAAAGTTTGGGCTAAGTGTCACTCTTGCGACGATCTGGGCTACGTGTCGATTCTAATTCACTCTCTAACTGACTTTTGACATATGTCAACAATGATTTGATATTATTTGAATTAATTAGGGCCAATTCAACATTATTGCTATAACATTTTTATGTGAGGTTGCAAGCCATGAAACTTCGACCATGTTAAGGATAAATTTTTTTGAACATCTAGTCCAAGCGTCAGATATTTGTTTGTTATATTTTTAGAGATATGCTCTAAGGAAGTTAGGGTTTATGTATGATCTAGAATTCTTTCTCAAATCATGGTCAGCTTAGTATTTTGGCTATCTTCTCGTCTGGAAATTTTTAAGCTATGAAATATTCATACATGGCTCGTTTTCTGTTTGCTACCTTGTGTCTCCGGGCGGCTGGGGGCTTCGTGTCATGCCATGTGACGAACCACGACCAAGTGTGCCCGGGTCGGGCCATTTCGTTCAGGCGGCCCGTTTGTCATTTTCTACCTTGTGCCTCTGTGCAACCAGGCACACCGTGTCGCGTTGTGTGACGCTGCATGACCAAGGGTGCCTGGGTTAGGCTGTTTCATGCAAGGGCACCTGTGTCACATTTTCTAACTTGTGACTGCCCGGGTGCCAGCTTGTGCACGTTCGGGCGGCCCATTTACTGTTTGCTACCTTGTGCCTCCGTGCAGCCGAGCGTGCCATGTCACGCCGCGTGACGCTGCACGACCAAGGGTGCCCAGGTCTGGCCATTTCGTGCGAGGGCACCTTTGTCACATTTGCTAACTTGTGACCGCCCGAGTGCCAGCTTGTGAACGTTTGGGCAGCCCGTTTACCATTTGCTACCTTGTGCCTCCGTGCGGCCGGGCGCTCCGTGTCGCGCCATGTGACGCCGCATGACCAAGGGTGCCTGGGTTTGGCCATTTCGTGCAAGGGTGCCCGTGTCACATTTGCTAATTTGTGACCACCCAGGTGCTAGCTTATGCACATTCGGGCGGCCCATTTTCCATTCGCTACATTGTGCCTCTATGCGGCCGGGCACGCCGTGTCGTGCCGTGTGATGCTGCACGACCAAGGGCACCTGGGTCCGTTCGTTTCATGCGAGGGCGCCCATGTCATATTTTCTAATTTGTGACTGCCCAGGTGCCTTGTGCATGTTTGGGCGCCCTGTTTTCCATTTGCTACCTTGTTCCTCTGGGCGGCCAGGTGCGTCGTGTCACGCCTTGTGACGCCGCACGACCAAGGGCGTCCGAGTCGGGCTGTTACATGCGAGGGATCCCATGTCATATTTGATAACTTGTGATCGCCCGGGTGCCAGCTTGTGCATGTTCGGGCGGCCCATTTTCCATTTGCTACCTTGTGCCTCCGTGCAGCCGGGAGCGTCGTGTCGCGTCGTGTGACGCCAGACGACTAAGTGCCCCTAGGTCGGGTCGTTTCATGTGTGGGTGCCTGTGTTAGATTCGCTAACTTGTGACCACCCGAGTGCCTTAATGTGCACATTCAGACGGCCCATTTTCCGTTTTCTACCTTGTGTCTCTAGGCAGCCAGGCGTGCCATGTGACGTCGCACAACCAAAGGTGCCCAGGTCGGGTTGTTTCGTGCGAGGGCGCCCGTGTCAGATTTGCTGATTTGTGACCACCTGAGTGTCTTAATTTCACATTCGGGCAGCCTGTTTTCCGTTTGCTACCTTGTTCCTCTGGGCAGGCGGGCGGGGCGTGTCACGGCGTGTGACGCCTCACGACCAAGGGCGCCTCGGTCGAGCTGTTTCCTGCGAGGGCGCTCGTATCAGATTTGATAACTTCTGACCACCGGAGTGCTAGCTTGTGCACGTTTGAGCGGCCCATTTTCCATTTTTTACCTTGTGCCTCCATGCGGCCGGGCGCACCGTGTCGCACCATGTGACGCCGCACGACCAAGGGCGCCTGGGTCAGGCCGTTTCGTGCGAGGGCGCCCGTGTCACATTTGCTAACTTGTGACTACCCAAGTGCTAGCTTGTGCACATTTGGGCAGCCCATTTACCGTTTTCTACCTTGTGCCTCGGTGCGGCCGGGCGCGCCGTGTCACGTCGTGTGACACCACACGAACAAGGGCGCCCGGGTCTAGCCGTTTCATGCGAGGGTGCCCATGTCATATTTGCTAACTTGTGACCGCTCGGGTGCCAGCTTGTGCACGTTTGGGCGGCCTGTTTGCCATTTTCTACCTTGTGCCTCCGTGCGGCCGAGCACACCGTGTCGCGCCGTACGACGCCACACGACCAAGGACGCCCGGGTCTAGCTGTTTTGTGCGAGGGCGCCCGTGTCAGATTTGCTAACTCGTGACCACCCAGGTTCCTTGTGCACATTTGGGCGGCCCGTTTTTCGTTTGCTACCTTGTTCCTCTAGGCGGTCGGGCGTGCCGTGTCACACCTTGTGATGCCGCATGACCAAGGGCGCCCAGGTCGGGCCGTTATGTGCGAGGGAACCCATTTTATATTTGCTAACTTGTGACCACCCAGGTGCTATCTTGTGGACATTCAGGCAGCCCATTTTCCATTTGCTACGTTGTGCCTCTGTGCGGTTGGGCGCGCCGTGTCGCACCGTGTGTTGCCGCAAGACCAAGGGAGATTGGGTCGGGCCGTTTCTTGTGAGGTGTTATTGCCTAAATATACCTCAGGCTGAAGGAAGGTAGAGTCTAGGGTAACATCAAGCCATGCTTAATCTGGTAGCTAGCCCTACTAGATCAGGAGAGGGCTCTCTCCGGGTCAATCTCAGCAAAAATCATCAATAAAGCTTGAGATGACTTAAAATAAAGGTTGATTTTAGGCTAGGTATATAGGTGAAAGAGTTTGATTTTGATTTTGAGGGTTTTTTTGGAATCAAAGGGAAAGACAAATTTTGGGTCTGGGGATCAGGCCTAGTTTTCGCAAAGTTTTGAATGGGGAAAGAAAGGCAATTGTTTTGATGATTTGGATTGAATGAATGAATAGCTCATACCAGTGAGGAGCTGAAGAGGGCAAGAAGATTTCAAGAATCCTCTTCAAACAGTTGAAAACATGGAAAATTAAACAAAACTTTAAGGTAGAGCATTGCAAATCTAATGGATTCCACCTTTATCACTCATTTGTTTAATTTGAGAAGAAAAGAGAAGTAAAATGATAAACATGAAGCATCATTAAAATTACAATCACAGAGAGAAACACACCATCAAAACATAGAGCCACATGGATCCCAAAGAGTGCTGCAAACCCTGGTCTATTCCTTTGCCAAAATTGCAGAGATGAAATGTACAATGAAGTGCCAAGCAATCCCAAGTGTCCAACCTCTGAAAATGACTGAGAAAATACAAGATATAGACAAGCCTAACTCATTCCCATGCCTCTAGGGGTCGATCTCACTATTTTAGGAGTTCTTTCAACAAGATCTAAACTAAGAACTGGAAAATAGGCAATGGAACAACTTGCCTCTATAAGATAGGAAACTGATTCATTCAGCTACATTTCACTTTTTGGTGAATGAATCTACTTGCATGAGTAAAAATGTGCCAAAATTACATCAAATCCATGGAATTACATCAAGTTACATCAAGAGTTTCACATTTTGAGATAAAAAAGTCAAACTGGCCAAAACTAGGTGAAAATCTGAGCTGCTGAGTGAAAAAGGAGCCAAAATTCCCAATGCGCCGCGCCTGAAATCTCTATACATCACGCCACTTTGAGGCTGATTTTGAGGGCCTTCCCAGAGTACAAATGGAGTGCAGGATAGCGTGCTAGAAAGCTCTTCATGTCTAATTTCCAACCCAAGTGGAATTACTGAACTTTGTTTCCATTTACCCCTCCAAAAGTCAAATCTCCCAACACTGCTTCCTGTGTGTGCAAAAAGTGGCAGAAAGGCCATTTTTAGGGTGTTTTTTACCCTTCAGGCAACCAAAAACTTGTCAAAATCCTTAGGTAATGGGTAGGCATGCATAAATTTTGATGAAAAATCCAAAAATGCAAAGTTTTCCTCAAAAGGAGCTGCCAATTATAAGCACGCGCGAAGTGGCGCTGCGCGTCGGGCAGGAAAATCTGTGTTTAGGCCAAAAAAATCAAAATTGACAAACAGTTTCCCAAATTGCTTCAAATTTGGGCTTAATTTCCACCATAAATCACTCTACTGGGCCAAATAAGCTTCAGCCAAAACTTGGAGTCTATCATGCCTTTTGCGACGCTTTAGTGCCCTCTTTAACTTTGCCTTCAGGAACTTGATTCGCGCCTTGCAAACATGATTTCGCGCCCAATAATGGTTCTTAATGTGCCTTAGCATGTTATTTTCCTTGTTTTCCTTCTCCAAAAGATTCTCCAAATTAATATTGACCCTCTCAAGCCAAGTCTCTCGATCATAGGATATATTGGTATCTGTCTACATGAGAATTTGCAAGGTCTGTGTTGTCTTGTATGAGAATTTTGGTGTCTTTGATTGGATTGCCAAATATGAGGTAATATGGGAGGTAATATGGAGGAATAGGATAATGGGAATAATGAACTTTTATCAAGTGAAATTTTCCTTTTGAAAACTCTGATTTTATAAGTTTAGGGACAAGGGACAGCCACTTGAATTCTTGGGATAAACTTGGGATTTGAGGGAAATTCACAAATGGTATGGGGACAATGGGAATAGGATAGGGATAATTGAATTTAGGGATGTAGGGTGAAATAGGAAAAGGGGACTGTGGTGATAAAATCAACAGTGAGGAGATGGAAAAAAAAAGGTGGGGAATGGAAGTGTTTGGCACAAAACAAGTTTTAAAACCCTAGGAGCAATCTTAAAACAAGAGAATAGGGTTTTGAGTTTTTGTATTCAAATTTTCATAATCAATCTCATAATCAACACCAAATACTTTTTCATGAGCAATGGATTGATTTCATGGACTAACTTGGACCAAGAGAAACCGAGAAAATTTGATGAGTTGGAAGAAATAGAAATGAAGTTGCTTTCTACCATGTGCGTCGCGCAACAACCCAATGCGTAGTGCCTTTTTGCAGGAGGATTTTAGAGGCCTTCCTAGTGTCCAAATTGGGTGCAGGATATCTCGTTGGAAATATTATTGAGTCTAATTTCCAACCCAACTGGAATTTTTCAATTTTGAGTTAATTGTCCTTACCAAAAATCAAATCTTCCAAGACTAGTCAAAATGAGCAGAATGAGGCTGCCTCAAGGCAGAGTGCTATTGAAGTCAACTTTTGAAGGTCTTCCTCAACTCCAAATTGAGCTCATGATATCTCACTGGAAATATATTTGTGTCTAGTTATCATTTTTATCATTAAGAAAGTCATTTGGCCAACCAAGCTTGGAGAAATCTTGATTTTCTCAAGGTCACTTCAGAGGTGCATCAATTCTCCCGAGGCAATTGTATTTTTGACATTTCTCTAAAACCATGACACCTGTGTAAAAAGTGAAGGAGGTTTTTCTTCCTTGGCCTATTTTGGAAAAAAAATCTCTCAGTTTTCCCAAATTCATCTTTTATTGCTCGGAAACATCATTGGAGTAAGACCTATCCCGATGTGTGGAACAAGGGATTTGTTGAAATGAAGCGAAATTAAGGGGATAAGGGGCTTATAAATTCTTGAGAAAATTTTGGGAAGTAGGGAGGGATGTTAGGAAGTAGGGGAAAGTGTAATTTCAGAGATTGAGTGAGGGGAAGGGGTCCAAAAGGGAAAAACACAGGCCTAGCCTAGAAAATTGCCAAGTTGTAGCAAGAAACTAGGGTTTGTGCGAAAATGAGGAATTTGGGGGATCTCAGTGATGGGAAGTGTTTAATAATGTAAATTAAGGATAGGGGAAAGTGTATGAACATCAGGATATAATTTTAGCTAATGATTTGACCATCCAAGAGAAATTATCTTCAAAACCCTAGGAGAGGGAAATGAACCTTACCTAGGCACAACTGAAGCATGAACAAGGTGTAAAATGACCCAGTGGAACTTGACATGATGATGAAAACCCTCTGAATGATGGTAAACTCAGCTGAATGGTGACATGGACTGACATTTGGACAACTTTGACGGGAGTAAAAGAAAACTCTAGACCTAATACCTAGTGACCAAATTTTACTTAAAGACTCACTGAAATGACAAAATTGTAAAATTTGACCTTGACACCTTAAAATCACTTTTTAAGAGAATGTTTGATCACTGGAGGAAGGCTGCAAAGACTGACACTAACATTGGCTCCAATGGGGATGGTAACTCCTTGGAGGTGCCAAGAACTACAGATCTTTGGAAAGCAGACAGTGCCTTCATTCATTAGGCAATGGAGTCAAAACTCAAACTGAAATGCATGACTGAAAACTGATGAATTGACGACACAAAATGAATCTCAATCAACTAAAAACCAACTCGATACTTAAACACAATCGACAAACTGGAAAATATGCTCAAAATGGAGCTTATTCATCAAAACCTACTCTAACAGTTTCATTCATCACCTGATCAAGTGAATGAAACAACCAATGCAACCAGGTAAGTATTGCAGTTGTTGTTTGAATTCTCTGCAAGTGCTCGTTTATGAATAGCAAGAGAGAAATACTGAAAGGAAACTCCCATGAAAACTTGTGAATAGATCTGTTGAATACTATGGATTCTATATCTGCCTCCAAAAACACTGCATAAGGATCTTGAAGTTCATGCACACTGGGACTTAGCTCATCCAATGGATTACTTTTCTTCTCCTCATACCATGAATGCAAACTTTGATCTGAGCTTTGTGACGAGACTCCTGCTAAAAATTACAAAGAGACCGGCTGCCAGATCAAGTTTATATCAACACACGTTTCAAGCTTACATATAGTCAATGGAGAAGGACTTTGACTGCAGACATCATCCAACACATCAGCTATTGGATCGTGAAAAACATGAAAAGACTGCTGCAACCCATTTTCTATTGGTTCCGATGAGATTACATGATTTCCTACAGGCTGCTCATTTGAATATTTACTATGCAATTTACCCTTCAAAAACTGAAATGATTCAAAACAAAATGGTACAGAATCATCTTGTATCTTTTGATCATATGTGCCAGCTTCCATATCTTCATCTGCAACTTGAAAATCAATGGCATTTGGGGGCTACAAATCTGGATATGAGAAGTCTTGAACAAGGTTTTCATTGCCCTCAAGATGGTCCAGATCAAGACTTGTCGACAGTTGATTTCTGAATGCATGGAAGTTGTCTCTGATGAACTGAAATGAATCAAAACAAAAAGGCAAAGATCCTTCACTTACTTCAAAATTTGTTGCACTTTCCTCGTCCTTTTCATAGCTGATATGCATTGGTTGATCACTATACGCAAGCTACTGAAAGTGAACTTCCTCTTTCCACAAACTAGCTGTTGATTTGTCTGCAAGATTAGTTTCTGTTTGGAGAACATAATCATCATCATACTGATCAAACTGAGGAAAATAATCAGTATAAAACACATAATCAAGCATACATGTCAAATCAATATATCTCTCTTCTCCAAGATGATCTATAAAACAATCATTATCAGATCTATGACAACTGGGATAAGAAACAAAATGTTTTGGATCAACAACTTATTCTTCTTCAATCAGTGAGAGATGAGTTTTGAACATTATACTCATTCCTTGTGGTGATCTTTTGCATCATCTCTTCGACTGCACTTACCAACATGTCAAGCTTTACCTCTAGAGATGTTGATTCCTCCAGGTCTATGTTTTTCATTTCTTCTTTCTTCAACCTTGCCCTTCGGATTCGCAAATGAGCCTCTACATCTACTGCACTATTCTGCATCTCTTCAAGTGTTGCAAGATTCCTTTCTCTTAACTGAAACTCCATTTCTGGATCAAAGGCACCCGGGTAGTGCAAGAGAGCGAATCCAAGAGGAGGCCTTATATTAACTGGCATCGAATAATAAACTTGGTTAAATCTGGTAGAAAACTGATGCACTATCTCCCCTGGCAGTCTTTTTAGCTGGTTATACTCTTCTATAATCAAGAAAGGGTTCTGTATGATCACCCACCTGTCGAGGAAAACTTTGACGAACTACTGGAAATCTGATATGCTCGCATCAGGCAGGGCTTTGAACCAACTCTTGACTTTTCTTAGAAAAGAAAGAGAAAAAAGCCTAATACTGACATCCTCTTCATCAACTTCAAAAAGGTCAAGAAAAGACTCAAAATTTAGAACATGTCTCTTAGTAGTGATATTTTCACATTCACCATAAAAAATCGGCAAGTAAAGATAATAATTTGCAGGGAAAGCATGGAGTATAGGAGGTGAAATTAGAGGCTTGTATCAATCTGGAATTTTACAAGGTATAGGGGTATGTACAGTCTTGGTCTCTTGAGGTTCATCAGTTTGAAGATGGTCATCACAAGATTCAGAAGAAAGGACTTGATCAAGCTCAAAAGCATGCAAATCTTTGATATTTACAGACTTCAAAGGGAAGGAATCAACTGCAGGCCAAGGGTTTTTTCTCAAATACAATATAATTTTCAAAGCCTTCTTGACATTCTCGAGAAAAGAGAAGAAATAATTTATGAAAAAGAACAAAATGCCTTGGATGAAATTCCAACTTGAATACCTGATCTTTCCATATTGTCCTTTCATGTTTCTGCTAATCAGGTTCATCCTCCAGTGGAGTCCTTGGATATGGTCTCGAAACTGATTTAGAGTTGCCAGGTGAATGATTTCAGCCTTGCGGTGTCTTATCGTTGTCCACCATCAACAATCAGATCTGAAATTGATTAGATCTTACTGAGGAAACCAGATGTTCAGTTCATAAACTAGACGAGAGATTGACTAAAGCAGCATTCATCTACTTTCGCTAATGCAAAGAAAGAGCGTTTCAAAGGCTACCTGGCTAACTTCAAGCTTCGTCTGTAGTTTATAAAGAAAAAAATAAAATTTTATTCCCCAGTATGGTCGCCACTATGTTATTGCCTAAATCTACCTCAGGTTGAAGGAAGGCAGAGTCTAGGGTAACATCAAACCACGCTTAATCTGGTAGCTAGCCCTACCAGACTAGGAGAGGGCTCTCTCCGGGTCAATCTCAGCAAAAATCATCAATAAAGCTTGAGATGACTTAAAATAAAGGCTGATTTTAGGCTAGGTATATAGGTGAAAGAGTTTGATTTTGATTTTTAGGGTTTTGTTGGAATCAAAGGGAAAGGAAAATTTTGGGTCCGGGGATGAGGCCTAGTTTTTGCAGAGTTCTGAATGGGGCAAGGAAGAAAATTGTTTTGATGCTTTGGATTGAATGAATGAATAGCTCAAACCGGTGAGGAGGTGAAGAGGGCAAGAAGATTTCAAGAATCCTCTTCAAACAGTTGAAAACATGGAAAATTAAACAAAACTTTAAGGTAGAGCACTGCAAATCTAATGGATTCCACCTTTATCACTGATTTGTTTAATTTTAGAAGAAAGGAGAAGGAAAATGATACACATGAAACATCAGTAAACTTAAAATCACAGAGAGAAACACACCATCAAAACATAGAGCCACATGGATCCCAAAGAGTGATGCAAACCCTGGTCTATTCCTTTTCCAAAATTGCAGAGATGAAATGTACAATGAAGTGCCAAGCAATCCCAAGTGTCCAACCTCTGAAAATGACTGAGAAAATACAAAATATAGACAAGTCTAAATCATTCCCATGCCTCTAGGGGTCGAGCTCACTATTTTAGGAGCTATTTCAACAAGATATAAAATAAGAACTGGAAAATAGGCAATGGAACAACTTGCCTCTATAAGATAGGAAACTGATTCATTCAGTTACATTTCACTTTTTGGTGAATGAATCTACTTGCATGAGTAAAAATGTGCCAAAATTACATCAAAGCCATGGAATTAGATCAAGTTACATCAATATTTTCACATTTGGAGATAAAAAAGTCAAACTGGCCAAAACTAGGCGAAAATCTGAGCTGCTGAGTGAAAAAGGAGCCAACATTCCCAATGTGCCGTGCCTGAAATCTCTATGTGTTGCGCCACTTGGAGGCTGACTTTGAGGGCCTTCCCAAAGTCCCAATTGAGTGCAGGATAGCTTGTTCAAAAACTCTACCTATCTACCTTCCAACCCAAGTGGAATTTCTCAGTTTGGTTGCCATTTTCCCCTCCAAAAATCAAATCTCCCAACACTGCTTCATATGTGTGCAAAAAGTGGCAGAAAGGCCATTTTTAGGATGTTTTTGACCCTTCAGGCAACCCAAAACTTGTCAAAATCCTTAGGTAATGGGTAGGAATGCATAAATTTTGATGAAAAATCTAGAAATGCAAATTTTTCCTCAAAATGAGCTACCAATTATAAGCGCGCGCCAAGTGGCGCTACGCGTCGAGAAGGAAAATCTGTGTTTAGGCCAAAAAAATCAAAATTGACAAAACGTTTCCCAAATTCCTTGAAATTTGGGCTGAATTTCCACCATCAAGCACTATGTTGGGCCAAAGAAGCTTCGGCCAAAATTTGGAGTCTATCATGCCTTTTGCGACGCTTTAGTGCCCTCTTTAACTTTGCCTTCAAGAACTTGATCCGCGCCTTGCAAACATGATTTCGCGCCCAATAATGGTTCTTCATGTGCCTTAGCATGTTATTTTCCTTGATTTACTTCTCCAATATCTTCTCCAAATGAATATTGACCCTCTCAAGCCAAGTCTCTCGATCATAGGATATATCGGTATCTGTCTCCATGAGAATTTGCAAGGTCTGTGTTGTCTTGTATGAGAATTTTGGTGTCTTTGATTGGATTTCAAAATATGAGGTAATATGGGAGGGAATATGAAGGAATAGGATAAAGTGAATAATGAACTTTTATCAAGTGAAATTTTCCTTTTGAAAACTCTGATTTGATAAGTTTAGGGACAAGGGACAGCCACTTGACTTCTTGGGATAAACTTGGGATTTGAGGGAAATTCACAAATCGTATGGGGACAATGGGAATAGGATAGGGATAATTGAATTTAGGGATGTAAGGTGAAATAGGAAAAGGGGACTGTGGTGAGAAAATGAACAGTGAGGAGATGGAAAAAACAAGGTGGGGAATGGAAGTGTTTGGCACAAAACAAGTTTTAAAACCCTAGGAGCAATCTTAAAACAAGAGAATAGGGTTTTGAGTTTTTGTATTAAAATATTCATAATAAATCTCATAATAAACACCAAATACTTGTTCATGAGAAATGGAGTGATTGCATGGACTTACTTGGACCAAGATAAACCGGGAAAATTTGATGATTTGGAAGAAATAGCAATGAAATTGCTTTCTGCCATGTGCGTCGCGCAACAACCCAATGCGTAGCGCCTTTTTGCAGGAGGCTTTTGGAGGCCTTCCTGGTGTCCAAATTGTGTGTGGGATAGCTCGTTGGAAACAATATTGAGTCTAATCTCCAACCCAATTGTAATTTGTCAATTTGGAGTTCATTTTCCTTGTCAAAAATCAAATCTCCCAATACTGGTAAAAATGAGCAGAATGAGGCTGCCTCAAGGCAGATTTTTGTTGCAGTCAACTTTTGAAGGTCTTCCTCAACTAAAAATTGAGCTCATGATAGCTCATTAGAAATATATTTGTGTCTAGTTATCATTTTTCTCATCAAGAAAGTCATTTGGCCAACCAAGCTAGGAGAAATCTTGATTTTACCAAGGTCACTTCAGAGGTGCATCAACTCTCCTGAGGCAACTGTATTTTTGACATTTCTCTAAAACCATGACACCTGTGTAAAAAGTGAAGGAGGTTTTTCTTCCTTGCTATATTTTGGAAAAAAAATTCTCTCATTTTTCCCAAATTCATATTTTATTACTTGGAAACATCAATGGAGTAAAACCTATCCTGATGTGTGGAACAAGGGATTTGTCGAAATGAAGCGAAATGAAGGGGATAAGGGGCTTCTAAATTCTTGAGAAAATTTTGGGTAGTAGGGAGGGATGTTAGGAAGTCAGGAAAAGTGGAATTTCAAAGATTGAGTGAGGGGAAGGGGTCCAAAAGGGAAAAACACAGGCCTAGCCTAGAAAATTGCCAAGTTGTAGCAAGAAACTAGGGTTTGTGCGAAAATGAGGAATTTGGGGGATCTCAGTGATGGGAAGTGTTTAATAATGTACATTAAGGATAGGGGAAAGTGTATGAACATTAGGATACAATTTTGGCTGATGATTTGACCATCCAAGAGAAATTACCTTCAAAACCCTAGGAGAGGAAAATGAACCTTACCTAGGCACAACTGAAGCATGAAGAAGGTGTAAAATGACCCAGTGGAACTTGACATGATGATGAAAACCATCTGAATGATGGTACACTCAGTTGAATGGTGACATGGACTGAAATTTGGAAAACTTTGACAGGATTAAAAGCAAACCCTAGACGTAATACCTAGTGACCAAATTTTACTTGAAGACTCATTGAAATGACAAAATTTGACCTTGACACCTTAAAATCACTTTTTAAGAGCATGTTTGATCACTGGAGGAAGGCTGCAAAGACTGACACTAACACGAGGGTGCCCGTGTTAGATTTTCTAACTTGTGACCCCCCGGGTGCCTTGTGCACGTTTGAGTGGCCCGTTTGTTGTTTGCTACCTTGTTCCTCCGGGAAGCCGGGCACGCTGTATCGCGCCTTGTGATGCCGCACGACTAAGGGTGCCCACGTCGGGCCGATACGTGCGAGGGTGCCCATGTCAGATTTGCTAACTTGTGACCACCTGGGTGCTAGCTTGTGCACGTTCGGGTGGCCCATTTTCCGTTTGCTGCCTTGTGCCTCCGTGCGGCTGGGCGCGGCGTGTCGCGCCATGTGACGTCGCACGACCAAGGGTGCCTGGGTCGGGCCGTTTTGTGTGAGGGTGCCCATGTCACATTTGCTAAGTTGTTACCCCCTGGGTGCCTTGTGAACGTTCGGGTGGCCCGTTTTCCATTTCCTCCCTTGTGGCATTGTTCGTTCGGGCGCGCCATGTCATGCCGTGTGAGGTCGCCCGACTGGGCACGTTTGGGTTGGGCCATTTTGTTTGAGGGCACCTGTACTAGTTTTGCTAAGTTTCAACCACCCTGATGCCTTGTGCACGTTCGGGTGGCCCATTTTCCATTTTCTCCCTTATGGCATCGATGTTTGTTCAGGCGCGTCATGTCGTGCCGTGTGAGGTCGCCCAATTGGGCACGTTCCGATCAGGTCGTTTCGTTCGAGGGCATCCGTATCAGGTTTGCTAAGTTGTGACTGTCCGAGTGCCTTGTGCACGTTCAGGCGTCTCATTTTCCGTTTGCTCCCTTGTGCATGTTCGATTTGGGTTGTTTTGCTCGAGGGCGCCCGTATCTGTTTTGCTAAGTTGTGACCACCTGGGTGCCTTGTGCACGTTCGGGCGGCCTGTTTTCTGTTTGCTCCTTTGTGGGATATTCATTCGGTCAGGTGCGTCGTGTCGCGTTATGTGAGGTCGCCTGACCAGGTGCGTTTGATTTGGGTCGTTTCGTTCGAGGGCGCCTGTATCAGTTTTGCTAAGTTGTGACTACCCGGGTACCTTGTACATGTTCGGGCAGCCCATTTGTCGTTTGCTCCCTTGTGGCATCGTTCGGTCAGGCGGGCCGTGTCACGCTATGCGAGGTCGCTTGACTGGGCACATTCAGGTCGGGCCATTTTATTCTAGGGCACCCGTATCAGTATTCATGCTAATTTGTGACCGCCCGAGTGCCTTGTGCACCTTCAGGTGGCCCATTTTCCATTTTATTCCTTGTAGCATTGTTCAGTCTGGCGCGTCGTGTCACACTATGCAAGGTTGCCCGACTGGACGCGTTTGGGTCAGGCCGTTTCGTTCGAGGGCGCTTGTATCAGTTTTCATGCTAAGTTGTAACTGCCCGGGTGCCTTGTGCACCTTCAGGCAGCCCGTTTTCCATTTTCTCATTTGTGGCATCGTTCAGTCTGACGCGTTGTTCCACGCCATGCGAGGTCGCCCGACCAGGCATGTTCGGGTCAGGCCATTCTTTTCGAGGGCACCTATATCAGTTTTTCAAAGTTGTGACTGCCCGGGTGCCTTGTGCATGTTCGAGCGGCTTGGTTGTCATTTTCTCCCTTGTGGCATCATTCGGTCGGGCGCATCGTGTGAGGTCACCCGACCGGGTGTGTTCGGGTCGGGCCGTTTCGTTCGAGGGCACCCGTATCAGTTTTCATGCTAAGTTGTGACCTGGCTGAAGCCTCGACACTTTCAGAGCATCTGGAATGACCTCTCTCTTCCCCAATATCTCTCTCTCTCTCTCTCTCTCTCTCTCACTATCTCTCTCTACCCTTCATTTTTCCAATTGCTTCCTTCTCTCATATGATACCTGAGCCTTTGCCTTTCTCTTCCCTTCTAATTCTGTAATAGTGTCATAGCGATGCCAGCCAAATTCTTTGGAAAGCCTTCCTAGCACACAGTACTAGGTTATGAGGGTATCATGTGTTTGTGGGTAATGCCATTATTACCATGTGTTTGTAGACTAATTAGTAAATTTTAGGAAAAACTTGCAAAATTTCTAATGATGATAATTGATGGTAACTCATGTGAATATGACCAGCTTGGAATAATGAGATGAACACAAAAAAAGTGTTAGCTAAATACTTCAGGTGGTTGAGTGGAAGTGTCACAACAAGTGTAAGAAATCAATAAGAAGAGGCCGCTTATTTTAGAACATATGGAAAATGTTGGAATATTCATAACTTGGTACTCTAAGGGTATCCCTTGAATGAACAACTCTATGGAAAATGGTTGTGGAATCATAGAATTATCTCCATACACAAACATTATGAAAATTACTATAAGGTCTATTTAAGGATGATTCATATAACGAAGAAAATATTGGCAATCAACTAATGAAGTTGAATAATTATGGTAATAATGAAAGTAATTTTGATGAAACCTATAAAGTATGATGAAAGTAATTATTCTAACTAAAAATATTATATTTATTAATATTTTGTATTACTTATAAATAATAATTACAATGAAAAATTACAATGAATATTATAAGTAATGATTTTTACATCCAAAAATATTGAAAATTGTTTTTAAATAAAATAAAATAAGTTTATTTTGTAAAATATTACAGCAGTTTACAATAAATATATAAAATAATTTAAATAAAATAAATTATTCACTAATGTTTGAGTGGGAAATTGTCATAGTTTCAATTTTTTCCCACTCATCTTGCTCGACTTATTCAAATTTTCTTAATCGACCTATTCAATTTTTTTTTCCCACTCAGCTTGTTCGACCTTTATGCCTTATTTCCCATTCTGCCCTATGATTCCATTCTGCCCTATTCAATTTTTTTTTCCCACTCAGCTAGCTTCTTTGCTTTTTTCTTTTCTCCATTGAGTTCAAAGCTCTAGTGGGGGTCACGAGCTTCGAACCTGGGGCCAAACAGCGTTTTCGTGACAGCATGGGAGTCAGATATTCTTTTATTGTGGGGATTTCTTTGATCTTTTTCTACATCAAACTTAAAGAAACAGTGGGGCAACAAGCTTCAAACTTGGGCATCCTATATTTGTATGTCTGCAAATATGGCAATGCAAGTGACATTTACAGTTGTTTAGATAAGAAGATGTATGTTCGACCTTTTTCTCATGAACTCTGAGCATGGAAAATAGCCTCTGTTGGGAACTCTCAGAATCGAATCGAAGAGAATTCAATGTTCAAACAGCCTCTGTTTGGATATATTTGGTAGATCGGTCTATCAAACCTTATGATGGATTGTCGTTATCCATTAATTAAAGTGCTTAGAAGGCTTGTTAGAAGAAAATTACAGGTTACTCGTAAGTGAATGTATGAATTTCTCAATATATTGTTTATTTTTTCATTAAAAAAAATAGGGTATAGCACATGGGGTTTCCAAATTTCAATAAAAAAATCCAATAAAAACGCCTGACCACAACAAAGATCTTGGTAGAAATATTGCTGAGGAAAAATGAATGTTCTGGCCTAGTCGTTTGCAATAGACGAGGAACATCATGGATTGAAGTTTTCTTGGAGCTATCTCCTTGTGTAAGTGTTTCAATCATTTCAAACTTTGTCTTCTATTCAAAATTAATATTTCAATTTTTTTTATTCCAAGCATGATACATCTGTCTGGTGTATATTTTCCTCATTGAATTAGTAGATAATGAAGAGTGATAGATCTGCACACTTTCTCATGTTTGTTATACTGGCAGAATGATAGACCTGTACACTTCTCAAGTTTTTTCACTGGCAGAATGATAGATCTGTATACCTTTTCTTCAATAGGTCAGTAAAGATAAGGGATAAGTGTTGCAGGGTAAACCCACAGTCCCACTTTCCTGTGCTGTAAATTTCATCCACCTTGGTCCTGCTCAATTTTTTTTTCTTTCAATTTCATTCATCAAATTTATTAAATTTGATTAATGAAATGCCCTTGACAGCTACATATAGACCTATACCAAAGACATTTTGTACATAACCCCCGGACAATAAGACCTTTAATAATTTAAATAAAACATCCGAGCACACCGAGACTATATCTCTCTTTATTACAAACCCTGGTCTTTTTTTTTTCTAAGTTAGGTTAATCTATTAACAGAGGAAATAATTTACATCATGGCCGAAGCCAATTCTTTGCCCAAAAATGTGGCAATCTTAATGAAAAAGACAGAAAAAATACTGCCCTCATAGGGGGAAACCAGCCTTGAACAATTTTCAAACTGTTGCACTACTCTCGTAGGGGTACCATCTGTTGATGCTTCTAAAGGTTACTTCGATTACAGCATTAAAAGACAAAACTATAATTTGATACATCAAAATAAGAAAAAACAAGCCCGATAGAATGGGCCACAAGGCACGAAAACTAGACAATAAGAAAGAAGTTACTCATCCGGCAGTTTTTCCATGATTCCACACCAGAGTGCAGATGTGTCTCCATCTTTCCTTAACAGATCCGTGATGGAAGCAGCAACCGTCATGGAAGGACCTGGATCTCCTTGCACCATCTCCACATCACAAATCCCGCTCGCTTGCCCTGGATCACCGTGTGCCTCCTTGGCTTGCATCTGCATCAACTCTACTTGATGGCCCAAAGTCTGGGCTACTACTCTACTCAGACCCGCTGGACCAGTGCTCTGTTCTTCCACCTGGGGCTCTTCATGGAAAACAACAGTAATTGAGGCAGTGACTCGAGGGTGGTTTAGAGAGAAATTGAATGAGAAATGTGCTATGTGAGGCATGGGAAAAGGCAGAGCGGTAGGAATTGGAGGATCTGAGGTGCCCAAACAGTTTCCAGTTCCATGAACACGACCCCTCCCACTTCTGGTGTGGGAATAGCGGACCGAAAAATAGTCACTGGAATGAGAAGATGAATCAGAGGTGGAGCTGGAAGAAGTGTGTAGGGGTTGGCTTCTGGTGCTACCCCTGCAGCACCGCATCCGTTGGCGTAGACGAGGCATTGGCTTAGTCTCTGTGGAGGGCATGAGAAGAGGTGGAG
Organism: Pinus albicaulis; assembly: GCA_034641835.2. NCBI lineage: Eukaryota > Viridiplantae > Streptophyta > Pinopsida > Pinales > Pinaceae > Pinus > Pinus albicaulis. Next base: position 1,157,869,022 of record CM076570.1, on the reverse strand, counting down.
GAGAAGGAGTGACAGAGGCTTGAGGAAAGAAAAAATTCAAAGAGACCGAGGTAGACAGACAAAGGCCAGAATTAGAGAAGTGTAGGTTATCACCCAGGTCTAAGCAGCAGCTCAGTGGGCTTCATATGCCAGTCATAGTGTGCACACTGGGGAGCCCAGCAGCTAGAGAGCACCTGCAGTTCATCGGTGGAGGAGCATCTAAGAAAATAGAGAAATTATCCATGTTATCAATCCAAATGAAATTGCATCAAAGAACGCCCAACATTAATCGCTCATTTATTAGAGCCGAAGGTCGAAGCATTGAGGTGCATGCATAATCACACAGGGGAATGGAGGTTGGATCATGAACAATGCCAGAAGTAAATGGAGTTGATACGCTGACAAAATTTCTTAAATTCCATCCTCTAGCCATGACTTGGATGGGCAGGTGGCTCCACACTGTGCCACACCCAAGTCCCATCGCATTAAACATTGCCCTCTTCACCCGCATCTGGGAACTCTGCATCCCTCTGGACCAGTGTATTTCATTCCTATTTTTGATCATGGTTCTGTATTATGTAAAGAGATCCTGTTAGAAGATTATTCACATTATCCACTCCCAAATTGGCAAGTAGATCAGCAACCTTATTTACTTCCCGTCTGACATGCTTGAACAAGAGTGCACGGTTGGTGTGGAGCCACTGTTCATTTGCATCTAATATAGCCTCAAGTCTCCAAATAATATATTGATTAGAATTTGGGAGTCCCCTTCAATCTCTAGAGGGTGAAATCCATGAAGTTGGGATAGGAGAAAACCTTGCCAAAGACCCTCCAATTCAGCAGAATTGTTCGTGTCCCATCCTATGTTTCTGAAGTAGATTAAGAGAGGATGACCATAATGGTTTCTAAAAATGCCACCAAATCTTGCTTTGCCTGGATTACCCTTTGAAGCTCCATCAAAGTTGAGTTTGAAAGTATTATGTGGAGGAGGAATCCATAAGTGCTTTCTGGTAATGTTGATTCCAGAAGATCTGTGATTTGGCTTTCCTTGGGGGAGTTGAATGTTCCAGTTTTCCCATATGGCCTTCTCATTTGCAAGAGTTGGAAATTCTTCAGTATGCCATGATTGTAGTGCCAAGGTTTCCGTGAGATTGAGAAAAAAATTGCTCCAGATGATGTCTAGAGGAGTGCTTTGATCTTTGAAGATGCGCTTGTTTCGTTCTTTCCAGATTGTCCATAGGAGAAGGCCGGGGATAATTCTCCACAATTGATTTAGTAATTCAAATTTATACGGATTCTGATTCTAGTTGCGAATGGAGTTGATTATGTGTTCAGAGACTCTGCATCTTTTTTGGCATTGAAAACTGGCTTTCTCCCATAATTGGTTAGCCAGAGAATAGGAATCAAGGAGATGTTGCAGAGTTTCCTCTTGAGTATTGCAATTGGGACATTTGGAAGGGCCATGAAACTTTATTTTCTAGAGATTGTCCCAAGTGAGGATTCTTTGGTGACCAAAAAGCCAAAGGAACAAGGAAACTTTAGGCTATATACCAGTTGTCCATATTCTACTCCATAAAGGATCCAGGGGCATTGGATCATCGCACATTATTTTATATTCCTCTTTGGTTGAGAAGGAACCTTTTGGGGTGTATCCCCATCTTAGTATATCCTTGCTGTCAGATAATCTGATTCTTCAATTTTGAAGCTCAGATTTTATGGCTTCCTTTGTCTTCTCATCTGCATTCATGATCAACCTTTCAGCTTGCTTCCACTATCTGTACCCCTATTCTATGTTAGGTGTCCATTGTTGTTGGACAGTTTCCATTTGTTACATATCCCAGTCCTGACTAGGAGGCGACCTGTATATACTGATGAGCTTCGGAAGTTGATGCCAGGAGTTAGTCCAAAACTGAGCGGTGTTTCCATTCCTTATTTCCCAGAAGCTGTGTTGTTGGATAAACAGAAAGTGTTGTTTGGTAGCGTTCCATATTAGTGAGCCCTTATCCGTTGGAGTGAATCTAATGAGTTCTTCTGGTGGTTTGTGATTGGCATACTTTGTTGTCGAAATGACAGCCCATGGATTTTTCGGAGCAGAGAGCCATTGCCATGATATTTTTGCACCCATTATAGCATTGTTGTGATGAGGATCTCGTAGTCTATTCCCCCTTTTTCTTTTGGCCTGCAAACTGTCGCCCATTTTAAAAAATCCCATTTGCGATTGGTATCTGTTGAACCCCAGAGAAAGTTGCGTTGTAGAGATTTAATTTTTTTGAGGACCCATTTTGGTGCTGCTACGATTGATAAAAGACAAAGAGGCATTGCCTGTATCACAACTTTGATTAGAACCAATTTTCTAGCTATATTCAGAGTTCGATAAGTCCATAAAGAGTGACGAGCTTCGAGTTTCTCAAGGAGTAGTTACCATGAGGCATGTTTAATAGTCAAGTCAATCAAGGGAGCTCCCAGGTATTTGGAAGGTAGGGAGGCTATGGAGAAGCCAAGAATGCGGGAAATAGCATGTTGAGTCATTGAAGGGGTATGAAAGAAAAAGATCGGGGACTTAACCGTGTTTATACTCGCCCTTGAGGCTTCAGAGAAATCATCAAGAAGGGATTTGAATTTGAAGGCTTCTTTTATTGAAGGGTGCCCAAATAGCATGTTTTCATAAACAAGCTGTTGGTGGGTAAGAGCCAGAGAATTGTGGATAGAGAGGCCTCTGAGCTGCTAGGAAAGAAGGGCTTGTTTAAGATGACGACCAAGACCTTCCGCCATTAATACAAAGAGGAAGGGTGATAGGGGATCCCCTTATCCGATACCTTGGGAGGGGTTGAAAGGTCGAGAGGGAATACCATTAATAAGGATAGAAAATAAAGTAGAGGATCAAACTCGTTACCCATCGGACCCAAGTTGGGGAAAAGCAAAAGGCTGTTAAATTTTTTTGAATATAGGTCCAAATTAACTTATCAAATACTTTAGGAAGATAAATCTTCAGAATCATACCTGCCTGTTTGGTTTTATTGAGGGAGTGTATGATTTCGTGAGTGAGGATAATGCCATCCATAATTTTCCTTCCTTGCACATATCATAATTGTTCTGGCAAGATGAGCAAGGGTAGAAGCGGCTTCAGCCTATTGGCTATTACTTTGGAAATGACCATGTAAATGACATTGCATAAGGCTATTGGGAGGAAGTTTTTTGGCGTAATAGTGTTCTCTTCTTTTGGAATTAGGGAAATGAAGGTTTAATTCAATGAGGGAAAAAGCCAATGTAGAGTGTGTGATTCCTCCACCACCATCCAAGCCTCCTCTTTGATAAGATCCCAGAATTTGTGGAAGAAGGTGGTAGTAAAACCATCCAGACTAGGAGCTTTGCCTTCCTTGAGCTACTTCATGGCTAAGTCTACCTCCTGAGTTGATACTGGCCGTAGAAGAAGTTGGTTGTGTTCCTCTATGATTATTTTCGGAACATTTTGAGTGATTCTTTCTATAGCTGGTTGTCTGTCGATTTGGGGCTCTTAGTGTACCACCTAGAAGTTATTGATAAACTCTTCCTCGATCTCTGCATGGTTTTCCAGTCATTCCCTTGCTCTATTTTGAATGAAAGAGATGGTATTGTGCATCCTCCTTTGTATAGTAGTTCTGTGAAATAATTTGGTGTTTCGTTCGCCCTCCTTCAGCCATCTGATTCGATATTTCTGCCTCCAGAGAATTTCTTCCTTCTTTCTTCTTTCCTCCAATTGATTTTGAATCTACCTTTATTGTTTCATTGTCCCTTTCATGTGGCCTTCTGTGATGATCTGTTGCTGGAGAGCCCTCATTTCTTTATTTAGATCTTGTTGTGCCTGGAAGATATTTCCAAAGGTGTTGTGATTCTAGCGCTTGATTTGGGATTTAAGGAATTTGAGTTTCTGTTGAAACTGGAACATTTTTTATCCTTCTAGCGGAGGGAAGTTCTGTTAGGTGGAGCTGATGAGGTCATTGAAGGCAGGGTGGTTAAGCGAGAAAGCTTCGAAGTGAAAAGGACGTCAAGTGGAGTTTCCTGGTCTTCGCCAATGAAGAGAGATAGGCCAATGATCTGAGCCAGAAAATGGGAGAATAGAGGCTGAGATATCTCCTCCAAGATATACTGCATTATCTTAGATGAGAAATTTGTCTAATTTTGAGGCGATTTTTTGCCGCCCTACCCTGCAGTTGCTCCATGTGTGAATTTCATTACAGAATTGTAGATCTATTAACATATTGTTTTGGATGAAATATTTAAAGTGGCCACTCTCGTGCTCCAGTTTGGCTCTACCTCCCTGCTTTTCCTCCAACTTGGTGATCATGTCGAAGTCACCTCCGATGATCCATAGAGGATGGATTCTGTTGGAGTTGAGCACTTCTATTGTATCTAGAAGTGCAGTCTTACTGCCCACTTCCTGAGGAAAATAGGCATTAATAAGATGACCATGAATGTTGGTGCCTATTATGTGAAAATTAGCTTGAATAATATGGTGGGAGGCATGGAAATTTGAGAGTGAAATGGCATGCATGTTCCAAGCAATAGAAAACCCTCCTAAGGCTCCCGAAGTGTCCACAGCCACCAAGTGACAACCTGGCTAGGCTCTTGAGAGGATGTTGCCAAGAGTGGTGCTATTACGTTTTGTTTCCTGCATGAAGAAGATCTCGGGTTGCTCCTACTTTATCATGTTTTTTGTCATTCTGAGTTTCCCAGGGATTTTGAGCCCTCTTATATTCCATGAAGTGAGCTTCATGATTCACTATTTGTGAGAGGCTTGTAGTACTTTGTCAACTTTGCGTATCTGCCTGATTCAACCAGGATTTTTCCTATTGTGATAGTTCTTTGTAGATCTGTCTTTCTTCCGCGTTTCTTGGAGTCTCTAGGAAAGTGGTTGCCATCCCATTGAATACCCAGTTGTATTCCCAATTGACGCTGCTGAAAGGCCCTGGAGATGATGACTTCCAGTGTATCAAGCTGATGCTCGTGAATTTTGTCGAATTCCTTCCTTCAGCAGGCTTGTTCGAGCCCAAAGATTTCAAGTCTGCCCAGGTCAATTCTTTCCAGTTCTTCATCCATATATTTCACTTGACTGCTTTCTGCGAAGGCATTGATAAAGAGCAAGGACTGGCTGGGGATAAAATAAACATCCATTCCATTTGGTTGCCAATCAAGATCTTTCATAGATGCATCTGGATTCCCAAGTTTAGCACCCAGGGACGAAAGATTGGCGGTTGAGCCCGGCAGGGGAGGAGGAGAGGTCGATTTGACCAACAGGGTGGCTTGCTGGCTGGCTTGAGGGGGGCCTTCGGCAGCTATAGTAAGAACTTCAAATCTATTACTCTTGGAAGGGATGGAAGAGGCTTCTTGATGGGGATTTTTCCCTGAGGCGGGTTTTTTGTGTGACCTTTTCCTACTTGTGACCTTGGTAAAACCTTCTTGTGCAGACTTATTCGGGAGATCAGAGGTTTGGGGCTTTTCATTTAGAGGGAAGTCCAGGAAGAGATGCCCATGAACATGACATTTGTGACAATGGAAGGGTACATGTTAAAAATCTAAGGGCTAGATCCATTCAAAATCATCATGATAAATACTTACCGAGTCTGGGGGGGCTCTGTCCAAGCACATGTAGACACATATGCATGCATATGAGGTGTATCTGCATAGCTTCGTTTCTTCAGCAATTTTTATGAATTCCCCCAAACCCTTGCCAATGTCTCTCATCGATTCTTCATCCCAGTATTCCAAAGGGAGCAAGTAAATCCAGATGCACACTAGTGCCCAAATTGAATCCTCCTTGTCTAGGTTAAATCTCTCCACCCAGTCCCGTAAGTACAATCCAGTAGAGTTAAAGAAGTAGGGACCTTCATCCAAAACCCTGTTGTGGTCTTCAATGCAGATAAAGATCGCAGTGAAAAACCCTTTTGGTCCTAGCTACAGGGTAACATGTCCCTTGGGCTTCCATTTGGTAGAAATCCATCCTTGAAAAGCTTTTTCAGTCGGCCAGAATCCAATGAATTTACCAATGAGGGCATGGTACTTCATGTACTGGATTTGACCATTGATTCTATGGCTGGGAAGTTTGATTTTGGGCTTTTCAGCAATGATGGTTTTGCAGGTTGTTGATGTCACTGTGGGTGTTTTTTTTTTTCCGAGCTTCTTCTTCTTGTACTTCACTTTTCTTGTCTAGCTTTTTTGTTGAGACGTTTGGCGTATCTTGCATCAAGGTTTCCTTAGCGCCAGAATTCGTTTGTTCTGAGACAGAGTCCTTGGTCGGTTCTTTAGGCTTTTTTTCTTCCTTGTCTGAGGGGGAAGGCTGTGAAGCCCCCTCGGAGGGCCTGCCATTGCAGGGAAACCTATGCCAGAAAATGGCGATCAATTAGGTAAGTGCCAATGGTTTGCAGTTGGTAGGAGGGGTCAGTCTGCACTGTTGCAGGAGCGAGCACAAACCCTAGGAAAGCAGAGTGCGCATACTGTTCTCTCCCCCTACTGCAAAGGTTAGATTCACTACTGAAATCAAAAGGAACACATATATTATCCAAACCCTGGTCTTTTTACAAAGTGCTTTTACTTATAATTGCAACCTTCCTTTGTACATTGTATCAAAAGGTAAATAATCCGACTTCATCCCTTTTTAAATAACACTCTAAGGTTAACCAAGATATAGTGAAATACATCAAATTTCTGCCTCAAACCATAGGTCCACGCCTTTTATTTGATTTGTTCAAAATCTTGACCATAGACTTATAATACTAACCTTAATACATTAAAGGTCATTAATTTCCGACCTTAGCACTTAACATTATATAATGGTTCAACCCTTTTTCACAAACTCCCACCTCAACTTATAATAAAACCTTAATACAATGCACCAATCTTCAGGCTTGTATTATTAACCCGATTTCACTATCAACACAAAAATTTTAATATATATTTCGCCCACGGGGCCCACACCTTAACAGTTAAATGAATGGCTTTCAACATAAAAAAAATGGCCATACCTTAACTTATCTCCCGTGAAATTTATTGCGCAACCATCGTTTGATCTACCGGCCTCCTGATCGGACGAACCAAGTTGATATCGCTTTTTTCCCCCGACTGAAGATTATCATTCCAAAGAATCACGATGATGGTGGTAATTTCCCTGTGATGTGGCGCAAATGTGTTGGATCAAATTTTTTTGAAGTGGTTTCATCATGGGCCAAAAGTAGCATGAAAAAGGTGGTATCAGTTTCACGAACCCACTCGCGGTATTTCCACAGTACTTAACTCAGTTTCTCACTGCAGTTTAACATCTTTCTTGTCTTATTTCTATGCGTTAACTCTGGGGTTAATTCCTAATATAGTCGCTCCACTGATAACAAACAGTGTTATTTTCCCCAATGGACATAGATAACGCTCTCGACAGAGCTTTGCAATTCTCTGGTAACCAGAGTGTGACAATGGTTCATTCCTCTAACAACGTCCTCTTCAACCTCTCTTGGATTCAATACATTCAATTCATTCAATTCAAGTGTCTATATCATAAATTCAAAACCACACTCTGTTCATGCAACGAACTTCTCTTTTCCTTATACAGGGAGTCCTTATAAAGGTTTTTCCCCTTGTTCATTTGTCCATTGACAACCCAACCGCACAGGACTTCAATTCATAGGGTTGCATTCATTCAATAAACACCAGATCACTGATATGAATGCCGACCTCTTCCATGACATACAGGGTGCAATTAAACCAAAATTATAGAGGGTTCCTGCTTACAAAACTAGAACAACTAACTCATCCTATCACAATTAGTTCAATCTGTCAATACCTGCAAATTTCAACCAGTTAGTGACATAGAGTTTCGGATTTACCACAGAAACTCAGAGCGAACTTGGAAAAGTAGTCATCCATCCATTTGTTCAAGTAGTCATGTAGGAGGAGTGTTGAAGACTAATATCAAAACTCTGGGACCTCTTTTTCTTCCCATTAGTGAGAAATTACTTTTCTTTGCCAGCGTTGTTGGGAGAAAGGTCTTCAATATGAATATAAAACCATATATTCTAGATTTTAAGCTTGCATTTGATTGTTTTTTTATTCATGTTGGAGGAAGAGCAGTGATCTATGAGTTTTAGAAGAACTTTCATCTCAAGCCAATACATGTATAGGCTTCGAGGATGACTCTACATCTCTTTGGAAACACGTCTTGAAGCTCAATTTGTTATGTATGTATGAAAAAAGGAAATTAAATTTGGTAGATTTCATTTGGAAGTGGATTCAAGTGCAAAAATGTTGTTTAGAAAGCACTTCGAACAGTGAAATCACCGACTGATAGTCCTTGGCCTGATTGCATTGATTGATTATACAATGAGAAACCAACGAAATGAGTTGAAACTCTAATACATCCATTTCAACCTCAGATATGCGTGTATCTCCTAGATATGTATGCACTTTCAAGTTCTACAATCTTGGTATTTTTTATTGGTCCCCATTTCAAGGTATCTCACATGGTTTAGCTTTGAAATCTATTTGATCCACTTCTTCTTCATCTATAATTTATATAAAAGACCCTATAGGCATCTCCACAGCCTCATTTGAGAGGGCATAAACCTTCATGTTTAATTATTTGAGCACATGTGTGAAGGAGGTCCATTGAAAGGACTGAAGAGGTTCTCTAATATCCTAAAGAAAGGGTTGAAGGAAGACATTCTCAACATTCACCTTATTGTTTTAACCGAGTCGACTATGAACTTAGAATCTCCCATAACTTGCAATTTCTTAAAATATTTTTGTGATGCAACAATAACAAAGTACACATAGCAATAAATTATCCCCTGTTGTTTGATCCCCTCCCAAGGGAATTTCTTGCATGAAATAAGTGTTACTTAGATAAATAAAATAACACATTGACTTTGTATTTTGACATATGAACTTTATTTCCCATCGAATTCTAAACCAAAGATCCAAGGATGAATTCTCTATTCTACATCAACAACTGGAGGAATTGCAATTGTCCTTTGGTCAAATTCAATAAGGTCCTTCCTCATCCAACAACTCTGTCAATTTTAATAGGTTTGTTGTCCCTGACCTTCACACACAGGCTCCTGTTAAGTAGATGGGTATAGCCCATGGTGATCCTACCCATCAGTCTACAAAGTAGTATGTTTGTTAAAGCTTGTAAAATTTTGAGAGTATTTTGGAAAGTGTTTACTTCTATGTATGTTAGTTTTGACTTGGTAGATTTCGGTGTTTCATCTAAGTTTGAAGTTTCAAAAGGATTTTTCAGGTAATGGATTTCAATTTTCCCACATGTCAAGCTCAGTAATTTCTCATCAATAGCTGCTGGACTAGATGCACCAAATGAGAGAGGAGATCCAAGTTTTTCAATTAAAACATAATCAGCTGGTCTTTAGTATCACAACAACCATGGGGGTTCTTATTTACCACCAAAGTATAATCCAAAAATATAAGGATGAACTCTCCAATCAACATCAACAATTGGAGGAATTGCAATTCTCTTTTGGTCAAAGTCAATACAGTCCTTCCTCATCCATCAGCTCTGTCAGTTTTATCAATTTTTTTGTCCCTGGATTTAATGAACATGCCCCTGTTAAAGATATGAGTATATCCCATGGTGATCCTACCCATCAGTCTACAAAGCAGTATGTTTGTTAAAGCTTGTAAAATTTTGGGAGTATTTTTGGAAAGTGTTTGCTTCTAGGTAAATCAGTTTTGACTAAGTAATAGGTTGGCATTTTGGGGACATTGGCAGCTTGGAAAATCTCTTTTGTTTTAGTCTACTAGCTAGTCTTTGCAACCTCTTGATGTATATTGATGTAACAGCTGCGCTCCAAATGCAGATTTTTACTTAATATAAAAATTCTCATTACAATTCCTCCTTACATTTATTCACAGGATTCACAAACGGATCTTTCGGTAACAAACAATTTAATAACTGTATAAATGTGAACAAGTGTGGAAGATTGTATGTTTTTTTTTGAAGTTTAGTATAATATATTTTTACTGTTGAGATATTTATAATACTTCATGTTTTGTGTTTGGACAATGCAGGCATTTGATGCTTTGTTATCATCTTTAGATATTCGGGGTGTTAGGGAGGCCCATTTACATGCTGAAATTGGACCAAATTTACAAAGTAGTATGTTTGTTAAAGCTTGTAAAATTTTGAGAGTATTTTGGAAAGTGTTTACTTCTATGTATGTTATTTTTGACTTGCTAGATTTTTGTGTTTCATCCAAGTTTGAAGTTTCAAAGGGATTTTTCAAGTAATGGATTTCAATTTGCCCACATGTCAAGCTCAGGAATTTCTCATCAATAGTTGTTGGACTAGATACACCAAATGCGAGAGGAGATCCAAGTTTTTCAATTAAAACATAATCAAGTTTGTTTTCTATGGAATTAATGAACATGCCACTATTAAGGATATGGGTATATCCCATGGTGATCCTACCCATCAGTCTACAAAGCAGTATCTTTGTTAAAGCTTGTAAAATTTTGGGAGTATTTTGGAAAGTGTTTGCTTCTAGGTAAATTAGTTTTGACTAAGTAATAGGCTGGCATTTTGGGGACATTGGTAGCTTGGAAAATCTCTTTTGTTTTAGTTTACCAGCTATTCTTTGCAACCTCTTGATGTATATTGATGTAACAGTTGTGCTCCAAATGCAGATTTTCACTTAATATAAAATTTCTCATTATGATTTAAAAAGTAAAAATGCAATGTGAGTATTAATTCAACTCATGTTCATTGTTGTTGTATTAATATTGCATCTAACAAACTACATTTTTTCTTGAACCAATATAACATCACCTTTATGGATTTCTTTTGAAGTAGCACCCCTATCTCCCCAAGGATAATTTTCTGCATCAAATTTCAGCATGATAAGGCCATACACAATCATGCATTAGCCCTTTTGATCCATGCCTTTTCTAAGAAGAGTGGAACCACCACCTACAAAATGGTTCTTAGGCATTTGAATAAGAGTTTTTTATAAGGTGTGCTTAGTGCTATTGCAGGTTGTCTGGAAAGGACTAATTGAGACAAAAGCAATGTTCGTATTGCCTTAGTTTTGCACAGAGTTAACATCCTTATCTTCTCCAAAGTGTTATGTTCAAATTACTTATTTTCTGGATTATATTATGTTCAACTACAAACTAATTTCTGCTAAGATTTAATTTTGTTCTTCATATTCAGATTCAAATGTTATGAGTGTCAGTTGACGCCGGGGGACAGTTGCTACAACACTGACTAAGAGTATCAAATTCAAATGTTACGCCCAGAAAATACCAAAATGTCTCAATGCCATTTCAAAAATCCATTGAAATCCCTTACCCTTGCTACCTCTCCTAGTGGGCCTATTATTTAGAGAACCCATGGAACACCCATGAGGTTGGGGGTCCCAAATGATTTCCTTGAGATCCACAATGACTCCACAAGTTCCTATATACTATGTTGCTACAACATGCACTCTTCAGCTTTAAGCTTTGCAGCTTGTGATTCAGGGAGACCCTTGTCTAATTATATATTGTGAATGAGAGATAAGAGCTTCTTTGCTCAAATGGCCTGAAGTCAGTCTTAAGAGCTTCTTCTTTGCTCAAGGTGCCTGAAGCCGGTCTTATGAAGATCTATATTGAAGGGAGAGGGTGCAGTCATACCTGTACGAAGCCCTCTCAAAGGCCAACACGTTGAAGGTTCAGAGTATCTTAGAGGAACGAGACTCCAAAGAGGGGGAAGATGCAGGAAGGCCTTTCACTTTAAATCTTGCAATTTGTTTGTTGACATTCATAGAAATGCTTTAGAAGTTTACGTACTCTTGTTTTTTACAGCAAGTATGCATTGTTAAGTTTTTAAAGCATCAAATTCCCACAACTGCCAAGAAAGTCTTCTTATCCAAGGATTAATAAAATCAGGATCACTTTGATTATTTACGGTTATCCAATGTTTCTTGCCTCTTTATAGTAATGAATCATGATTATATCCACTTTATTATGAAATTCTCCTTTGGCATGTTTTTCTTCCTCCTTACATTTATTCACAGGATTCGTAGATGGATCTTTCGGTAACAAACAATTTAATAATAGTATAAATGTGAACAAGTGTGGAAGATTATATGTTTGTTTATGAAGTTTAGTATAATATATTTTTACTGTTTTGACAATGCAGGCATTTGATGCTTTGTTATCATCTTTAGATATTTGGGGTGTTAGGAAGGCCCATTTACATGTTGTCTTGCAAAAACTGGAGAACCCATTCTATAGCCAACCATAGTAACATCAAGCATAGAGCTTCCAACCATGTCAAAATGGGAGCTAATTTATTGATATAAATTTGTGAAAGAATCCCACTGAAAATTGAAACCACAAGTGGCAAAGAAATGATGATCCTCATGCTTCAACGAATGTAAAGTGTATGAGAGAAATCTCCAATCCAAATTGAGCTTCCTAAGTGTAATGTCAACTGGTTGTAGGTGTCCATGAATCTCTGAGTTTATTTCTCTACTTCCTAGTGTATTACCCTCTCACCATGTGCATATTTCCTGTGGATGCCAAGTGTGGTTCGAATGGGGTGAAGGGAGGCAAGCTCCCTCCAAATATGTGCTAGATTGCTATGATAAATCCCCTCAAAAGCACATGTACATGCCTTCGATTATATCTGCTAGCTGGGCACATGTAGCTATTGTGGAAGAGTCAAACTTTAGAGTGGAGAGCTAGGAATTATTTCCCACAAAATTTGAAAATGTAATCCCTAACCTGCCAACCAAATCAGTGTCATGAGATTGAGGAGAGCTGGGAATTATTTTCCACAAAATTTGAAAATTTAATCCCTGACCTGCCAACCAAATCCGTGGCATGAGATCGACAAGAGTTTGGAATTATTTCCCACAAAATTTGAAAATGTAATCCTTGACCTGCCAACCAAATCCGTGGCATGAGATCGAGCTTGCTGTGCATGAATCTCTTCATTTTTTTTACATATTTTTAACTGTTCAGAGCTAATTTATTGATACAAATTTGGGAATGAATCCCACTGAAAAATGAAACCACAAGTGGCAAATAAATGATGATTCTCATGCTTCAACGAATGTCAAGTGTATGAGAGAAATCTCCAATCCAAATCGAGCTTCCTAAGTGTAATGTCAACTGGTTGTAGGTGTCCATGAATCTCTGAGTTTATTTCTCTGCTACCTAGTGTATTACCCTCTCACCATGTGCATATTTCTTGTGGATGCCAAGTGTGGTTCGAATGGGTGAAGGGAGGCAAGCTCCCTCCAAATCTATGCTATATTTCTGTGATAAATCCCCTCAAAAACACGTGTACATGCCTTTTCATATATCTGCTAGCCGGGCGCATGTAGCTATTGTGGAAGAGTCGAACTTTAGAGTGGAGAGCTAGGAATTAGCTCCCACAAAATTTGAAAATGTAATCCTTGACCTACCAACCAAATCTATGGCATGAGATCAAGGAGAGTTGGGAATTATTTCCCACAAAATTTGAAAATGTAATCCCTGACCTACCAACCAAATACGTGGCACGAGATCGAGGAGAGCTGGGAATTATTTCCCACAAAATTTGAAAATGTAATCCCTGACCTGCCAACCAATTCCGTGGCATGAGATCGAGCTTACTGTGCATGGATCTCTTCATTCTTTTTTACATATTTTTAACTGTTCATTAGTATTGTGACAGTTCATAAGCGTCGAAAGAGCGATGTTATGTTTTTTAATATTTTGACATTTTCATCAGAAGACCGATGACTGTATCGTCGGAAGAGCGACGTTATTTTTTTTAATATTTTTATTTTTTCATCGAAATACTGACACCTTGATCATTGGAAGAGCGACGTTTTTTCTTAAATATCTTTAAATTTTTTTTCAATAAAGCGACGTTACATAAGTTTCGGACAAACGACGTTCTAAACGTCGGATGATATTTCGTCAGAATTACGACGATTTGTAAAACATCGGAATTAAACGTTGGAAGCCATAACGTCGGAATTATGACGTTTTTTGAAAGCATGAAAAGTGTCAAAAGACCAACAATTGGTGATCATCGGAAGACCGATAGTTTTGTTTCATCGGAAGACTAACGCTTATTAAACTTCGAAAGAGTGACACTGTGCAAAACCTCAGAAAAAGTGTCAGTATTGCAACACTTTGGAAAAGCATCAGAATTGTGACGTAATGGCTAATCACGTTTTGTCCGGCCTCAAACTGTCACTCTTGCGACGACTATGTGTGAGAATAGCAACAAAGTGGCTGTCAGAAATTGGGCCAAAATTTATAGTGTCTAAATCTCTAGGAAAACCTATAAAGGTCTGTTGGAAATGCAGGAAGGAAGGGAACTTCAAGAAGGACTCTAGATCTAGATCGTGAGAAAGGAAAGGGATATGATTATTCTCCTTCTGCAGAGGGATGATAGGAAGGCCATAATCGTCGGATGTGGAAAATTTAAGCTCAAGCTTAAAGGTGGAAGGATTAGAACACTTGGTGGTGTTATGCATAGTCTTACATTGGCCATAGATCTTATTTTTGTACGCAAGATGGATGATGTAGGTGTAAAAATAGTGTTCGAGAAGGATACCCGCAATATGGTTCAGGGAGCACTTATATTAATGTGGGGATTTTGGATTGGAACTCTGTACAAGCTTCGGGGTAGTACTGTTATTGATAGGTGCAAAAATTTTGTGGTTCCTGAAAGTGGAGCGGAAAGCCTAGCGGTCTTCGAAGAAAAGACATATTGGAGAGAATGACCTTTGGATACTACATGGTAATGATATGGTAGAAGGTATGTCTAATTTCTCTCTAGATTTTTATTTCTATGAACATTGTGTATATGGGAAGCAGAATCAGGTGAGTTTTCCTTCTGGTGCTAATAGGGCGAACAAGATATTAGAGCTTGTGCATAGTGATGTGTTTGGACCTATGTCGGTTCCATCACTAGGAAAGTCTATGTACTATGTTTCATTCATAGATGACTTCTAAAAGCATACATGGATATATTTCTTGAGGAAAAAATATGAAATATTTGACAGATTTAAAGAATTTAAGGCTTAAGTGGAAAAGAAAATAGAGAAGAAGATAAAGGTGCTGATGACAGATAATGGTGTAGATTTCTGTAAGAAGGAATTTGAAGAGTTATATAAGAAGTGTGGTATAGAACAACATAAGAATACTCCATACACACCTCAGAAAAATGGAGTTGCAAAAAGAATGAATAGAACGCTAATGGAAAAATAAAGAAGCATGCTCAATGGTACCAGGTTAGGACAAGAATTATGGGCAAAGGCAACGTAGATTGGATGTTACCTGGTTAACAGATCACCCTCATCATTGTTGGAGGATAAGACTCCACATGAGGTATGGACTGGTAAGAAACCATCTCTTTTACATCCGAGGGTATGTGGATGTGATGCATATGTACATGTTCCAAAGGAGAAAAGGACCAATTTGGATAATAAATTTGAAAGGTGCATCTTTATTGGGTATAAGGATGGTTTAAAAAGTTACAAGATTTGGAACCCGAAAACAAGGAAGGTTGTGTGCAACCAAGATGTGGTGTTTAGAGAGGTGAAAGATGTTGTTAAACTTAAATTCCTACAAAAGGAACCTGAGTAGATATATTTTGAGCTAAAGGAGGATGAACCAGACTCTACAAAAAAATAATATTCATAAGAGGAAGAGCCACAAACTCCAGCTGTGAGAAGGTCCCTATTGCTTCACCAGAAGAAAAGAATATCATTGTGTGTATTTTAAATTAATTTGTGACCATGTTATTTATTTGGTCTTGTATGTGGATGATATTTTGTTGGTTGGAAATGACAAAGAAATTATCCAGGATTTGAAGACCCAATGTTTCTCCAAATTTGACATGAAGGATATTGGTGCTGCAAACTATATTTTAGGCATGAAATTAAGAGAGATCAAGCAAACAGGAAACTTTGGTTAAACCAGAGGAAGTATGTCGAGAAAATATTGCAAAGGTTCAATTTGCAATATAGTAAATCGGTAAAGGTTCCTATTCCTATAGGTGTAAAGTTATCTGTGGAATAATTTACTAGGACACAAGAGGAAGAGGAGGATATCTCATGTGTTACATATGCAAGTGCAGTGGGTATCCTGATGTATGAAATGGTCTGTACTAGACCAGACATTACACATGCAGTGGGAGTATTGAGCAGGTTTATGTCAAAACCAAAGAGCATTCGACAACAGTGAAGCGTGTTTTCAGATATTTGCGTGGCACTAGTGATTATGGTTTGTTCTACCAGCGAAGACCAGGATTGGACAGAGTTTTGTACATCTGTGGTTTTGTTGGTGCTGACTGGGCTGGTGATCTCGACCAAGGAAGATATACAAGTGGGCATATGTTTAACCTATTTGTTGGTGCAGCCAGTTGGATGAGTAAAAGACAGTCTATAGTGGCTCTTTTAACTACAGAGGTAGAATACATGGCAGCCACTTATGAAGGAAAAGAAACAGTTTGGTTGTAGAGATTGTGTTAAAGTATGGGGTTAGTGCAATGAACTATAAGGATAGACTGTGATATCCAAAGTGAAATTTTCTTATCTAAGAACCCTTCTTATCATTCAATGAGAAAACACATTGATGTTCAATATTACTTTGTGAGAGATATGGTTGAGAATAAAAAGGTGTTGCTGGTAAAGGTGGACACTTTGAAGAATGTTGCAGATGCATTGAAGAATTCTGTGAGCACTCAAAAGTTATCTTGGTGTAGAGAAATAATGGGTGTTGCAGGTCTGAACCCTATTTTAGGTAGGCGGACCCGCCTCTGGTCTTTTGTATGGGTTTGCACATGGTTTTTTGGGCATGATGGTTTTCAGCCCCTGGTATTTTGTAGATCTGATCAAGGGAACTATGGTTATGTTCTAATCCAGGGTTAATGGATTGGGGTTACATTGCTTCAACATGTATATATATGTGTTGTAACACTAAAAGGAATATAATGAAAAATCAAGCTAGTATTCCTGATTTGGGATCCAGGGGAAAAATATTTGTGTATATTTGTTATATGTTTTATGCTCTTGTTATTTTTTATTTTATTTTTGTAAGAATTCATGTTTTATGCTCTCCCACAAACAACCAGCTCGTATCTCCCCAGGATAAATGAGTTTAGACTCATAGGCATCTTGTTGAGAATGCGACTTCAATGACTTGTCCTAAGAGAAAGCTGCCTCTTGAGATAGCCACCACAACCTCACGCAAACAATGGGGTTACTGTTTCAGTAGTCAGGACAACCAAGATCACGAGGTGATAGGGCTGCAATGAGGGCTCATGAAGTGGCAGGCGATATGAAAGAACTGATGTAAGGAAGAGAGCGTACAACGCAATGTAATAGGCGAGGCTCAAAATGCAATACAACGCCATGTGCGAGAACGATCAATCCAGCAGTAAGTGGAAATAAAAGCAATGATTATTCATGCAACAACAAGTAACTGAAAAGGAAATGAAAGGAAACTACTTGTAACATGATGATGCCTAAAATATTAATCGTAAACAAAACAACAAACACACTTTTAAATCGTGAAGAAAAATTTAGCAAGTAAACCTAATTAAACTTTGAACAAAAAAATTTATTAACAGGTCCTAGCTAGCCTACACCTAAACCCTAGTTTAACCAATGATGCGGTTGGGTTATGTAAAATCAGTTTTCCAGTGTAGCCACTGCATTAATTTGCAACCTGCAACGACAACAATGATCAGGATCAGAGCCAGTATCCAAAAAAGTGTAGTAGCAACAAAACTTACCTGAGGAGCAGGTGCAATGGCAAGACGATCATAGATACTTACCAAAGAACATGCCAGAAAGGATTTTGCAAGCTGAATCCCACTCTCATCTTGATATATAGCAATATGTTCCTGAAACTCAACATTTATAAACGACCCATAATCATTCATGCACAATCCTAGGTCTGACGGGAGGGGTTTAAGATATTTCCTGTTTGCAGGCACATCCACTGAATAGGTTTGGTCGAGTTCACCAGCAATCTCATCATGTTGTTGAGGACCATCAGTTTTATGGAATGGAAACAATAAGCAAGTGCCAGGCGAATTATAGATGCATGCGCATCCAAGCGTAGAAACCCTAGTTTCGAAAACCCTAGCTCGAGGTTGCTCTTGGGTTTGGTCAAGAGTATGAGGATCCGAATCCACTTTCATTGTTGGTTGCAATTCCTCACCGCCTTGAACAAACTTCGGACCTTCGAGTGGAGGGCTTCCCAACTTTGATGGTTGGGCGAGATCAACAAGAGACTGGATGTGATCATGGATTGTGGTGAGTTTCAAAATGTCAGTGGGATTTGTATCAATTTGGTCAAATGTTTGCGCGTTGACAGATTGATAGATCGATATCTCAGATTCTTTAGATTTACCGGGGTGGGGTGGATTCGATGCGGTTATGCTGGGAGGAGCATGGTATGTGGGAGTCATTATTCTAGAAACCCTAACTTGAGAAACCTTGGTTGGAGTTATTTGAGGGGCCTCATCAGGGTCTAAAGAACTAGGAATGACAGCCGGCAAGAGCGGGAGTGCTTCGATTCCATGATGGGTACTCGAATCTTCATTAAGTGGATTATCGAATTCAGGTGTCTTCATATGGTCAACCAAGAGATCCGAGTGACAATTATCAGCGATATGATTGAATATGTTTTCAGATAAGTAATGATCACTGCAACTATCGATTTGACCAAGTTGGGTACCTAGCATGTCGAGTTCCCCGGGAGTTACCGACTGGGATGAATCAATAGAGGGGACATATTGAGGTTGCCGAGACAGGAAATATCTCCTATGGCTGTCTAAAGATTCTGAGTGAGAATGATCAGATCTAAAAGATTCATCGATTTTGAACTGTGATTGTGAGACACCATCTGCGTGTTTATGATTGTCGCCAATACCAGTATAAAGAAATTTTGAATGTCTCGAAGAAATTACTGGTGTGGTGGGATCGGGAAACCAACCGGGGAATAATGAACAAATGGATTGAGTCGCAGGGGCATTAACCATACGAGGCTTTTCAACACGCGCATCCGTGTCATTCAGAGGACACAATGATCTGGCAGGCCTTGCAAGGGAATCAACTTTATGCGGGGTAGGAGTCGATTCATAATCCGAATGTGAACCAGATTTAGGACTAAGTCCAGGGAGACATCGAGTGGGCTCGGGGTAGGTTTCATGAGCCAAAAGAGATAATGAGCCACTGGGTGTTCAGATTCATAATCCGAATGTGAACCAGATTCATAATCCGAATGTGAACCAGATTCATAATCCGAATGTGAACCAGATTCATAATCCGAATGTGAACCAGATTCATAATCCGAATGTGAACCAGATTCATCATCCGAATGTGAACCAGATTCATCATCCGAATGTGAACCAAATTCATAATCCGAATGTGAACCAGATTCATCATCCGAATGTGAACCAGATCCATCATCCGAATGTGAACCAGATTTAGGACTAAGTCCAGGGAGACATCGAGTGGGCTCGAGGTAGGTTTCATGAACCGAGAGAGAATGAGCCACTGTGGTCATCAAATTCGGATTCGACATAGTGCGTGAAAGATTCAAAGGTAGTGCGATAGGCTTTATCCTCTTGCCAGTGTCTATACTTGCTCAGGACTTCCAAAGTCACAACTCCACTCCCAAACAACTTAGGAGGAGGGGTGAGAATATCAAAAATAGCAACACGCTCCTTGGAGGCCTGAATGTGGTCTGGACTCAGGGAGATGGACAAGGAAGCATTAGGGAAAAAGTCCAAACAGCCAGTAACTTGCGGGTCATCATAAGGAACACTAGGATCTAACTGAAATTGCTCAAGGGAAATCACATACTTGAAATGTTCACCTAAACATTTCCAATCAACATCCCTCTCAGGGAACTCAAAACAATAATGAACGAATCTGATAAAGAACTCACCTAAAGATTCTTGAGGTTCCATTCTGATGAGATGTAACTTTATTACAACGTCATGGGGATCATACCTGTGAAAAGCTTGTTGTAATTTGTGGGTGAGTTGTTCAAACGAATGGATGGAAGCTTTCGGCAATGTGCGGCACCATTGCTTAGCGCGACCTTCGAGAGTGAGGAAGAAAAACAAACACATCAAACCCTCATCGTCAATTTCATAGCACTCACCAAAGTCACAAAAATCTGAACAGTGTTGGGTTATGGACACCCCATTTTCATCATCAAATTTTAACTGGGACAAGTGATACATAAGTTCATCGGAGATGAAGTATCCAGGCTCATAAAACTCTGACAAACATCTCGGAAGAATGATTTGGGAACGAGCCATTATAGATATGAGATTAACTGCGGGCTCTAAGGGCTCAGCTTGTCATCTGGCCCCCCCCTTCTCGTTAACCATATGGTTGGAGGTTCAGGCCCTCCTTCTAGCACCAATTCTGTTGACGGGAAAATCTGTCTGGCCAACAACAAGGGATCTCCCCGGTAAAAGGTCCCAATTAGACCTTGAATCGTTTGGAATAGGGATCCCGTCCGGGGTGTGGGTCCGGCTACCACTGATTTCTCCTTTGCTTTAGGTCTCGCTTAAACTCTATAAAACAGTGGATACACACCTAATCAACTGATACAAGACATATGATTGATGCATTAAACACGTATATAACACTATGCGTAGCGGGACAATTAATAAAGCATACACGCCGAAGGAGGTGTCGTTAGCAACACATCTTTGGGGTTATGCTTGTAAGGTATCTGACCATAAAAGAAATAGTTCTTTATGGCAAGATGCCCCTTTACTTTCTGAAAGATAAAAAAAAATGCTAATAAAATAGTTCATTAACATTCATTAAGAGAGCCGATGGTAAACTAAACATCATTGACACAACACAAATAGCCATGACGCATAAATGATGACATGAAGAGTGTAGTCTCATTAATCATAGGATGTTTGAAACTGTACAATGAAATACACATAGTGTTCACACAGCAAAAACACATCAGGTCCATAGGGAGTTTTTCAAAATGCTTGCATTCATGTTTAAATGTGTAATCCTCTGGTAATACAATATATTCAATTCGAGTCCCAAACCAAAAGATCTTTTTACAAGCTCCCGAAGGAGTATTTATAAAACAAAACCTTCCCTTTGGGCATCCTTGACCTTTCATCTTCCTGACCATTGGGCTGCCTTGCGACCCAGTCCCTTTTGCGACCTGCGACCTGAGCCGCTGTTGCCACCTGCGACCTGACTGGGTCGCGGGGTTGCAAGTTGTAAGAAAATGAGAGAATGCGACCTTGCGACCTTGCGACTAGGTCGCTAGGTCGCTGGGTCACAAAGGCGGAAAAACCGAAGGTATGCGACCTTGCGACCTTGCGACTAGGTCGCTGGGTCGTGGGGTCACAAAGGCGAAAAAATCGAAGATGTGCAACCTTGCGACCTTGCGACTAGGTCGCTGGGTCCGGGGGTCGCAAAGGCGAAAAAATCGAAGATGTGCGACCTTGCGACCTTGCGACTAGGTCACTGGGTCGCGGGGTCACAAAGGCGAAAAAATCTAAGATATGCGACCTACGACCTTGGGCAGATCAGTGAGTTCCTTTTTCCTTTTCTTTCAGAGATCTCATGACCTTGTTCTCCGGAGGCCAGCCTTAGCCTTAGCCATGGTGAGGCAGCAGCTTCTATCTGCTGGTGATTTTGAACATTCACATAACACAAGGTTTTGCGGTTGATTTGAAACCCAGCTTAGCATCCTCCGGAGAGAGCTAGCAGTTCTCTTAATTTGGATGGGCGTTACTGTTTCCCTGTATTACCTGCAAGACACCAGAGTAAATCAGCATCTTGCAGATAAGCGAATTAAATCAGCCATGTGTAACCTGTTAAATCAACCTCATGCATACAAATATTTTATGCATGTTGAGGAAATAATAAATATATAAACATAGATGCATAAAAACTGTATTGGCACATAAAACCAGGAGATTTTAAAGATCAGTTTGGAGCCCTGCATAGTCCTGGATAAAGTGAGTATTGCAAAGCAGAAGACTTCCTCAGATTGTCTCCAGGTACACCACCATGAGTAAATCGGAATGTGGCTGCTAAGTGTTTAATATCACCCACTTCGCTGTAGAGAGGACGGACTTTCATTGTTGCATCCAGCTTGAAATTCTCTGTTTATTGAGCTCAGGTTTCCACGTGCTATGTAGGGCACCTTTCAGGTTCATTTCACCTTTTACCACATCGAAGCCAGCTACTCATAAGAAGATGTCCAATATGCGTTTCAAGAATGCAACTCTCTGTTCAAATGGGTGTGGGCGTTTGCCATCCGAGGGAGGTCGCACTTTGGGGTGACTCTGCGGCCTCTAGACGGTTGCGACCTCCTCCTTGTCGTCTCAACATTTGGAGTGATGCGTTTCAGCTCCACTCGTGGAAATAATTGACACGTTCAAGTACTCTGCTTTCGTTTCTCTGTCCAGCGATGCGTTATAGTCGCATCACTACCTCTTTCATATGCATCGACCGGTCTCTTTTACTGTGGCTTGTTCTGGTGCAACGCTCGATTATTACATTCCGCTTCCATGGTGAGCAGCTCATTCCTGCATGAGCCTGCAAATAGAAAATGCACTGAATGAATTCACATGGGATGTGATGATCCGGTTTTTCAGTACCCTTGGACAAAAAATCTAGCTCTGCGAAGACAGCTGGTCGAGATCAGTAGTGGCATTATTGCAAATTCAGCTTCCTCGGATTACGAAATGATAACGGCTTTCTAAATGGGACCAGCACAGGTTATTAATAGTATATTTGCAACGTGATTGTCTCCTGGAATATTGCTGTCAAGGCTGCAAAAATCAGATCTTATCCACCCCTCTGAAATGTAGCGCAACATGCCTTTTATGGCACTGGCTTCTCGGTCCATGACTGCGGTCGTAACGCATAAATCATTCAGCCTCCATTCCAGCATGACGGTTTCCATGCGGACTTTGGGGCAGCTACGTGGAAAAACTCACCCATGCAGCTTTGGTTATCAACGTGCCACGTTACGACTTTTCCGCTGTGGTTTATTAAAATATTTTGTTTCATGTGTTGAACGTAAAATCCCTTTTGACCGTTACATATATATGCATCCGCTCCATAAGTTTTGACATGGACTTTTGCATAAAACATTCAAACCAATCAAAACATTCCTCATATGCTTTGCTCAGCGACCTTATATAGTTGTAAATTTATATGTGAGTTGCACCGCATAAAACGTTGTTATAACGTGCCATGGTAGTAATAGCACTCCGCTCCATGCAACGTAAATATTGCACGTTTGGCTCCATGCACAACTTCGGACCATTGAATATATATATATATATATATATATATATATATATATATATATATATATATATATATATATATATATATATATATATATATATATATATATATATATATATATATATATATATATATATATATATATATATATATATATATATATATATCTTCTCCCAAATATTTATCATAGGCAGAACAACTGCCTTCGACCTTTTCGCCCATGGGTAACGCACCATTACAACACGTTACTATGGGTTTGTTACGATGTCTGCTCCACGTTAAAATGCAAATTTTGACCAAATGTTATACATCTGTTTTCAAAGAATAAAACTCGGCCATAGGAATGATTACGTCGAATCATAATGCATTTTCATATAATTTGACCCGCACTTTAGTTGTAACGTTTGACCACCATATATATATATGCCTCAAACATTCTGACATACGACTTAGGCATAGAAGTATTTGATCCTAACTGTAAAGTTTCTCTCGCCAGTCTTAAAACATAGTTGTAAATTTTCATGCAACGCACCATAGTCATTATCATATCCGTTGCCGTGTTGAACCCAAACCTTTTAACACAAGTTGAAAAACTCAACATCAACATATTCGAGCTCAATAGTAATGTGTTTCATATAGTTTTATATGATTTTTCTCCTCTATATGGTTTGGAAACCATATGTATTCGCGCTTAAACTCAATGTGTCAAAATGTCACCTTGGTCCATCGAAAAGTGCACCAACTTATAATGTCCTCACATAGTTTTGCCTCGTGATCTCCTATGGCTTTGAAACCACATGAATTCTACCTTGGTTTAATTGTATAAAACCATAACTTTGGTCCACACATTTGCACCCACCTTGTAGCTCGGGTTTAATAGATGTTTTTTCTCAAAGGTGTGGTTGGTATTTGAAACTCTGTCGTTGGCTTGCCAGCGCCACCATGTGTGTTTTTGCACCGTTGCTTGACACGAAAGCACCTTGAGTGAGATTGTCGTTCAATGTGAGTCTTCTAAGTCCACTTTGTTCATCGGGCTACACCTTGGGCTAGACTGGTCGGGGTGGTGAAATACGTTCCTTTGTGTACAGACACCGACACGGAGCTGACATTGTGCAGAATCTCCAAAAATTCTGGTGTGCACTAATGAAGAAAGCCTCTTGCGTTGGTGACATAAAAGGTTATTTCTCTGATCGACACGTATCACACTATCCTCCTTTTAACAGTACTGATCACTTGCTCCTCCTCCTCCCCTGTTTTGCAACTTTGGCCTCGTCATTGAGCTCAATTCATTTCCCTTGATGTTGTGACACGACTGAGGAGTTTGTTACTCGTGGGGTCGACCTGTGTGGAACATTACGACATCATAAATATTCTTGGATAATGGTGACCAGAGATAAAACATATGAAACTAGCAAGCTTAAGATAAGTATTCAAACACATGCTTAATGACCTACATCGGGAAGGATTTTATTCATCAATACACAAAAGGTTTCCATTCAAACGTATACATGGAAATCTCATTACACATGGCACGACTGCGGTAAGAATGCTAGAGCATACACTAGATGATCCTTCCCACATATGGCGTGATTGCAGCGAAAGCATCTGATTATGATGGTGAGAATGCTCATGAGGGGTTGGGGTAGGTCAGTGGGATGTCGTTGACTGCAGGTTGGGTGAAAGATTTCAACGCCTAAGTGAGCAGAGGGGGACCCGAAATTTCAAATATACCCAAAATTTTGGGTGGTGTTGTAGTGGCTACAACAGATGGTCAAGCCATTGAATGATGTGGTCGGTACTGGTGAAGTCACGCCATGGGGTTAACATAGAGGAAGACAGTTATTTAAAAGGGCGGAACCATAAATAAGAAGAAAAGTGATAAAGCCAAAATATTAACAAAGGTTGACAAATAACAAAGGCGGAAATTCCTTATAAAAAAACATTGAAACGGAATTATTAGAACCGGAACCATGAGTTAATGGAACCTTGGATGAACAGTAAAACCGGAGCTCCAATACCAGCAGCATCGCGTGGCCCCAAACTTGGTAAGTGGATTTTATATTTGGAACGCGATCTAAGTCTTTGTGTGACGCGTGGCCTCGGGCGGTCTGGTAAAACCATTTTTATCGCGCGACTTGGGCGTGTGATCCAGATTTATGCAGGAACGCAACAGAATAAACACATAACCATAAATACAGAGATGCAACGGAAATAATATTTCATTTCATTAATATCAAAGAACTGAAATTTGCTTACAAACAGAATGGAAATAAAACTAGCTAGGGCGCTGGTAGCTATCTCTGAGAAGAGATGTGGCGTTTACAGGCCTCTGAACTGAGTTAAAATGAGGCTCGAGGGCCTATTTATTATTGAGAAACAATGGAGGACTCTAAACATCCAAAGATCTAACCCTAGGAGATGAAGCGCCAAAAATATGGGCCCCGTTTGGGTAAATTGGTGTTTCAACTTCCCAGGGACGTAACTTTGGCATACTATCTTTGTTTGATGCACATGATACATCATTAGAAATATCTATCCGAGGAATACAACTTTCATCACAAATATCCATTCTGAAATGGAATGATGTTCGTTGGAGGTGCGATGCAAAAAAAAAACATTGTTTAGGGCCTCAAAACGGCTCCGGAAGTTCAGGACCCAAAAAATTGCTAAAAATAGTAAGTTGTGCTGAAACTGAAAAACTGAAAGAGGCAATGGTGGGGCCCCAAGTGGAATTTGCGGGTGGCCTCCAATATCCACCTGGATCATTCCTCCCCCCTTAGGAAGCAATGGTCCCCATTGCGTTGATTTCTTCCATGAGATGAGGAAACTTCTGCTCAACTTGGTCCCTGGTGAACCATTTTCCTTGGTGCAGGAGTTGGCTAGCTTTGACAACCTGATACAGTTGGATGTTCTGTTGGCGAGTGCTCTTTATTTTCATGTCCCTGATATAATCTGTGGTGGCCTGTTCCATGTAGTCTGGGTTTAACTCTATTGGTGTGAGTTGTTCTGCAATGTCTATGGTGTCCAGTAGAGGTGGGAAGTAAGGACGAAGGTGATCCACATTGAAGACTAGGTGTAGACCAAGGAATGGTGGAATACTGAGCTCGAAAGCATTGTTCCCTACAGCCTTGGTGATGGTGTACGGCTCGTATCGGAGCGGGCGAAGCTTGTGGTAGGGTCCAGTGAGGCGCTCCTTCTGCAAATGTAGCCATACTTTGTCACCCACCTGGAAGTTGTGTGGCACCCGGTGTTGATCATGGCATTTCTTGTACTTGGCATTGGATCTGTCCAATATATCATGAACCTATTGGCAGATGTGTTGAATGCGCTCGATGAAGCTACTTGCTTTGTCAACTTCAGACTGGACATGAGCTGAATCGGCCTGAGCAGCTGCAAATGGTATGGCCATGTCAATAGGACATAGAGGTTGGAATCCCAAGCCCACCTGAAAGGGGCTATGGCTAATTTAACTGTGGAGAGCCCGATTATAACTATGTTATACATATGGGAGGCTCTTGTCCCATGTGCGTGGATGATTTGAATTGTACATGCGCAGAATGTGTACAAGCATTATGTTGACAACCTTTGTCTGGCCATCTGTTTGGGGATGGAAAGCTGTGGACTTGTTGAGCTTGGTATCCAACATTGACCAGAGGTTGGACCAAAATGTGCTGAGGAACCTGCTATCCCGATCTAATATGATAGACTGTGGGATCCCAAATTGCACCCACACTCATTCAAAGAAGAGTTTAGTAGTGGCTTCTGCTGTGATATTCTTCTTGCAGGTCGCCATGATGGCCATCTTCGAGAATCTGTCGACGACCACGAAAACAAAGTCATTTCCCTGCTTAGTATAAGGCAGGCCCAACATGTAATCCATGGATATGGATTCCCAAGGTCGACTAGGGGTAGGTAGCAGAGTATATAGGCCTTGCTTCTTGATGGTAGGTTTGGCAATTGCACAAGCAGTGCAGGATCTGATGTTCTTCTCGACATCCTTTCGAAGGTTCGGCCAATAGAAATACTTCTTAGGATTGCTACTATTTTCTCGACCCCGAAATTCCCCGCGACTCGACTATAGTGTGCTTCCCATATCATCTTGGCATGCTCGCTTGAAGGAACACAAAGGTGTCCCAGGTGACATAAAAGTGCATCTTGGAGGTGAAAATTTGGAACTTGCATACCCCCAAAGAGTGCCTTGTAAGTGTGGCCGAATTCTGGGTCACTCTCATAGAGAAGCGGCCAATCAGAAGTCTCATGCCCATAAGAGTTGAGCACGGTGGTGAGCGCCACGATCGGTGGTCGGCTGAGGCAGTCTGCAAAATTATTAGTGCTACACTTCTTGCACTTGATGTTCAAATGAAACTGTTGTAGATATGTGGACCACTTATGATGGCGATCATTCTGAAACTTCCCTTGTGTCTGTATGAATTGCAGGGGCCGGTGGTCTGTGTGGATGATTGTTTCCTTCCCCAAAATGTAATGCTTCCATTGTCGGCAAGCTTGCACAATGGAATACATTTCTTTGTCATAAGTGGGATACTTGCGAACTGTGTCAGACAATGTCTCACTGTGATATGCCACTAGATGTCCCTGTTGAGTAATAACTACCCCAATATCATAGTCACAGGCATTTTGTCTCGATCTCAAATGGCTGTTGCAAGTCTGGTAAAGTGAGCACTGGGGCAGAACAGAGGCGATTTTTCAATTCTGTGAAAGCCTTCTGTTGAGGTTCCGACCAAAAGAATTTTGCTCTTTCTCCTCCCTTGGTGACTTCACGCAAGGGCCAAGTGATATGAGAGAATACCAACACGAACCTCCGGTAGAAATTAGCAAGACCCATAAAGCTATGAAGCTCTGTTATAATAGTTATGGCTGGCCAATCCCGAATGACTTGGATCTTGGCTGGATCCACATGCACCCCATTTTCATCAATAATGTATCCCAGATATTGAACCTGGGTCATGCCAAAAGTTCACTTCTCTAGATTGGCACACAACTTGTGTTGCCACAGTGTTTGGAGGACTTGTCGGATGTGGTGAAGGTGCTCTTCCCAAGTCTGGCTGAAGATCAGAATGCCATCCAAGTACACCACTACAAATGAGTTGGTGAATGGTCGAAAGATGTCGTCCATCATCCTGATGAAGGTTGTGGGAGCATTCTTCAACTCGAAAGGCATGACCAGCCATTCAAAAAGGCCTTCCTTGGCTTTGAAGGCAGTCTTCCACACATCAAAGGGTTCAATCGGTACTTGGTGATACCCCGGCTTCAAGTCAATCTTGCTGAAATATTTTGCACCTTTGAGTTGGTCCAGAAGGTCATCAATCCGTGGGATCGGGTACCTATTCCAGACAGTGATCTTGCTCAGCACCCGATAGTCAATACAGAGTCTCCATGTCCCATCCTTCTTCTGTACCAACACGATCGAGCTCCCACAGGGTGATGAACTTGGTCGGATGTGACCTTTCTGCAACAGCTCCTGAATTTGCCCCTTAATTTCATCGTTCTCTAGAACAGAGCACCAATAGATCGGTCCATTGGGTAGCGGCGCATCTGGGGTCAGATCAATCGGGTGCTTGACCTGACAATGCAGAGGAACCCCTAGGGGTGAGGTGAAGATGTCCCCGTACTCCTCCACAACCTTATAAATTTGTTGTTGTCGTGCAGAGGAGCATTGTCTGGAGGTCGTGGCCATAGTCTTCTTCTTTCCCTAGGGGAAAATCATCAGGAAAACAAATTTCTTGGTTTGGGAAATGAGCTTACTGCATTGTTTTGCAGTAACTAAAGAGATAGCACCAGGAGGTGGTACCTTTGGTATCTTATACAACTTATTTCGCAAAGTAACAATAACAGCGTGAGGCCGAGACTCATACACAGCATGACGCTTCCACAAGTATGGTTGTCCTAATAATACATCAGAAACATCAATAGGAGCAACATCACATAATACCTCATCTGTGGAGGGCTTGATGCTATAGGGAAGGCGGCACTGCTAGCTGACACGGAGATCTCGTCCTTGGTGAAGCCACCCGATGGTGTATGGATGTGGGTGAGCTGTGGTTAGAAAGCCCAACCACTTCATGTCATCTACTGAAATGAGGTTATTTTGGATCCCATTGTGACGATGAACTATCTTAGGGGAGCCCTTTAACCCTGGGAGTGGAAGAGACGTTCCTCCTCCTCCGGATCTTCTGGTTCCTCCTTCTAGATCTTCGTAGTGGCAACAGTGGCATTGGGCTCTGCATCAATAATCTCTTTCCCTTTATCATTCCCCTTATCAGGTTCTGATTTAGAGTCAGAGCATGCATTTGACTCATAAGCCCGCATCTCGGCCACCAGCAACTGCTTGGCCCGACACTCACTTGTGTTGTGAGTGGAGCTCTTATGGAACTCACACCACTTTATCGTGTCCTTCTTCGGCTTTGCGGTGTTGTTCTTTGCTTGTGGCTTTGACAGGTTGCCTTGAGTTGCCATGCCTTGGCTTTGTCCTTTTTTTTGCGGTTTGGGAGCACCTTTCCCTTACTTTTGATTCACAGATCCAAAGTCTCACTTCTTCTGTTTGAATTTCTGTTCAATCTTGTGCTTGCTATCGGTGTCATGGCTGGCAATGTTGAGGAGCTCATTTCCTCTTTGAATGTATCTAGCCGGTTTCTTCATAAATGCACCAAGCACTAGATGTTTCTACGAATCTTTGATACCCAACTTGGTGCACAGGGTATGGAACAGATTCGTCAGTATGGAACACATTCGTCGGCTCATGCACATCTTGATCCTTTGTTTTCCGCAGCGTGATCCATTGTATGTACTTGTCCTCATAGCTCCCCACGGGATAGCATTATTTCTGACGGTGTCTCGAAATAATTCCAGTCAGGCAGAACGAGAGAAGGGTTTTGTCTCAATCACTTCTCATAGTGGGTTTCCCACCAGTCCTTGACATGGGGGGCAGCTTTGAGGAGTGCAAAAATAATCTTCTCCCTGTCGGAAAAGTCATGAACATAGAAATATCCTTCTAATAGATTCAACCATCTATCTACGGCATCTGCATCTATTTGACCCTCAAATATGGGAATGTCAAAATTTACTTGTACCTTAAAAGGAGTCGCACCCCCGCAGTGGTCAGCTGGATGCATGCGCCCGCTCGCTGGCTAGTCGTTGAAGGATCCGGCAAAGTTATCCATCATCGCGTCTCCTTTGTTTTTCGAGGGCCTCCTCGAGCAATATTTTGATAGGATATCTCGCTCCTCCTCATCTTTCTTCTTTTTCATCCCCCATGGGCGCTCGTCTGGGCTCGTGAGGCCGATCTGCAAAGGTTCCAAATTCGCATCGCCCCTAACTCCCCTTATACCCACACCTCGTTGGGGACATGCAAAGAAGGATCGAGAAAAAACAAATCGCTTTGATACCACCGATTGATCCGGATTTATGGTGTGAGTTAACGCAAAAAAATAAGCACATAACCATAAATACAGAGATGCAGCAGAAATAATACTTAATTTCATTAATATCAAAGAACTGAAATTTGCTTATAGACAGAATGGAAATAAAACTAGCTAGGGCGCTGGTAGCTATCTCTGAGAAGAGATGTTGTGGCTACAGGCCTCTGAACTGAGTTACAATGAGGCTCGAGGGCCTATTTATTATTTAGAAACAATGGGAAATCCTAAACAGCCAAAACCCTAACCCTAGGAGATGAAGCGCCAAAACTATGGGGCCCGTTTGGGTAAATTGGTGTTTCAACTTCCCAGGGGCGTAACTTTGGCATACGATCTCCGTTTGATGCGTACCATACCTCGTTAGAAAGATATATCCGAGGAATAAAAATTTCGCCACAAATATCCATTCCAAAACAAATGATATTTTCTGGAGGCGCGATGCCCAAAAAACGTTGTTTAGGTCCTCAAAACGGCTCTGGAAGTTTAGGACCCGAAAAACTGCTAAAATTAGTAAGTTGTGTCGAAACTTAAAAACTGAAAGAGGCAATGGTGGGGCCCCAAGTTGAATAGGCGAGTGGTCACCAATATCGACATAGATCAGCGCGTTAACGTTCGGGAGGAAAAATAACGCGATAACGCCCTAGGCCATCCGATAGTCAGTGTTTGGAATCAATGACCATCGCGATTGCGCGATGTATGAAACTTAATACAAGGTTCGTTTCTGTGGGGCCGAATTTTTAATATAATATATGGTTTTTATATTCAACGATGAGCGTAGTGATAATTTGCTTATTATAAAGGTTTATGTGCGGATTATATGTTTGATGCAAGTTGACACATATATGTATGCGAGGGTTGGAAGAGATATTAAACCAAAAGTTAAATACAATCGATATACACTATGCTAATACATTAAAGAGTTATATAATGTAAAACCCTTCGCAAATGATATCTGGAGTATGTATTGAAATTTTGAGTGTAGGGCCGAAGTTTAATACATCAGGGGCTCATATGATTTGAATTGACTTTTAAATGTGAATGATTCAAACCTTTGAATAAAAAGCGATAAGTGTAAAGACTTGTAACTATTCAGAGCGCAATTGCATATGAGGAGTGTTAACGAAAAGGCAAGTGATATAATCATTGTGGGCCCGACGAATAGTGTTGGTTTTTAAACCATTGGCAAACGCATACATTATAATAAATTGAATGGACAAAAGAATTTATTAACCCTGTGGGACCCTCACGAATCGCATCGGAGAAGATCATAACAACGGAACATGTTAACAAAAGTCCCGATGGAAATTGCGGACCCGATGTGTTTATGAACGATGACTCATGTGTTTGAGGTTCGGCTTAAAAGGTATGCCATCGCATTGGAAAAAGGGCGGAACATTGGAACATCCCATAGAAGGATGCGATTGCGATCAATCGCGTCGGGAAAATTACAAAGGATCCAATTGCAATCAGAAGAATTCAGTTGCGATTAATCGCATTGGCAAATAGAAAAGAAGGGTTTATAAAGCTGTGGGGCCCCCAAACCTTTCAAATGTTAGCGTTGGTGGTTCGAAATGTATGCATGAGAGGGTTATACTATGGTTGAACCATATGATTAGAGGGCTGCGCATGTGGGTTGCACAAAGCATTAATACATTGATAATTAGTCATTGAATATTGAGGGGTCTAACGTAAGCCATGGTCTATTAATGTTTATAACGCTCGTTTGGTGAATACATATGTATAGCGGTATATATGTGTGTGTGTGTGTGTGTGTGTGTGTGTGATATATATTATATGATAAGCCAAACCTCGCATGAAAGGGATTGTGTATTGGCATATATTCAAATTAAATGGGTCGGAATGATACGTCGACTTATTAATATGTTATACCCTGTGTTGTGGGAAACACACACACACACATATATATATCAGGGTCTTAATAAAGAGGTTAGGCCACATAAAAAATTCCACTTATAAAGTTATATGAGTACATTGCCAAATAAGAAATTATAGTTGGGCGCGTCTACTTTCAGGCATAGTGGAGATTGCTGCGTTATGACCATAAGAGAGTTTTAATCTAAATCTCATATTTGAATCTTTAAGAAAGCCAGATATATCATTGAATTTTCCAGACTCTGATTTTATTTGGGGTATTTAATTAGATTTCCAGATCAGCAGTTATATATATATAGCAGACACACAATCACGGTGAACATGAATATGCACATGAATGAATTTGACAGGTGTAAAAACACAAAAAACTGGAAAATATGCAGAAGACAGTGAGTAGAAGAAGGCAGAACAGTTACCTGACAGCAACAGAAAAGACAAAGCCAACAAAGCCAAAAGCCAGAAAATGGGCTGAGTAAAATTGTCTTTATGTAACTGAAAATGTGAAAGTAAATGTTGTAATTGACTTTTATTGTTTGTGATGCATTGGAAATTCTCCGGAAGAAAACAAAAACCCCACTTTAATATCGAAATCAGTACATACAGTTATATTTTTCTGAGTGAGCTAGAAAAGAAATGAGAAGGAAGAAGGCTAAGAGGTATGGCTATCCATTTCGAATTATCTGTGGAATGCTAACAGTCATAAGGGAATTTCTATAAATAATATCATATTGATATGCATAGAGAGGTTAGAGAGTGAGGTAAGAGATGTAGAAATGAAGCAGTAAGGCAGAGGAGAATGAGGAGTTGATAGAGAATCCGAGAAGATGCTGAGATGATGCAGGGCAGATATGAAGACGGATGGACAACATAAGAGAAGGTTCAGAACAGAGCTGATATCTAAGGGAAATCAACAAGTGTTTTATTTTGAAAGAGTAAGGAAGTTGGAGCTTCCCTATCAAGTTGTAGCTTGATAGATGTCAGTTGTAGCTAACTGAGGTTGGAGCTTCCTGTAGGTTGGTGCCTGCAGAAAATTGAGAGGGAGTTGGAGCTTCCTTGCAAGTTGCAGCTTGCAGAATTGAGGTAGGAGCCTCCTATGGGTTGGAGCCTACAGAGAATTAGTGGTGAGAGGGAGTTGGAGCTTGCCTTTGCATCATAACAATAATAAGATGTGGTTTTCTCCCTTTATGGGTTTCCACTTATATCTGGTGTCCCAGTGCATGATGTTTATGTGTTGATATGGTCTATATCATCTGCTTAATACTTGTTGCTCTCATATTAAGTCTACTGTTACATTATATTAATGCTTGCTGCTCACATCCTAAGATTACTCACATATTAAGTTAAACATGAAATGAAGGTGTAAATAAGTTTTAATGAAATTTTTTTAAAAGTCCATGAATGTGTTAAATTGATTCACCCCCCTCCCCTCTCAGTTTAACTAAAGGTTCAATGGAAAACTCGCCTGCAAGATTAGCAGAGGAAGGCTAAATGTTACTATGTGAAACATTATGGGTGAAGTACCGGGGAGAACGATGAATGGCTCTTACCGTCAACAATGAGAAATCGAGCCGACGTCGAGTCTTCATAACAGAATGCCCCAATAATACTAGATGGTACCTAGATAGTTTCCAAACAAAAACAATTAACGTAGAGTTAGAAATGTGAAAACCCAAGGAATTAAATCAAACAGAAAACCCATGTTCATAATTTCTGTGTAAATTACTAGGAGAAAAAAAGGCAGGAAAATATTATTGTAGAGCCATTTATGTAGAAGTCTGTTGGAGATAATGGCGACCTGTTAGACGAAAGACGAAAGAACTTGCATCGTTGTGGTTCAACCTACAGAGCTAATCCAATGGCACCAAAAGGGTTACACAGCTTATCTCCAGATCCGTCCATCAACGATGCAAGGAGAATGGCAAAATAAAACAGTAACTCACAGATCCATGAGGTTAGCAGAGATCTCGCGGCAGAGGCATGGCCAACAAATTTGCAGTTGCAGAGCCGAGCTCTCCGCATCGACGTAACAAAACAATGGGACATTGGCAAGAGGTGGGGGTGGGTAGTTACCCTAACCCACATCATTTGTCCAGAGATTCGTTGATCACAAGGGATACCAATCTAATGGTGGAGAGGGTGCCAGTAGACCCTGACAAATGGAGTCCGTAGTACCACCTGAGGCATGGCTTTAATCAATGAAGTAATTAACTTGACCAGACCATTTTAATATAAATCAATAATATTATCAATCAAATGTAATTGCAGGTACGGGCTATAAAACTTGGGATAATCTGATTGAATATGATAGCTGGCGAATGCATGGTTAGACCAATGGTGTACCCAAAATATTAATGCCTGTACTAACATGTCAATTTCATTGTTGTGATCGTAACTATGGTTAATCTCGTTTAGAATAATCAAAGAAATGATTAGCTTATGTGAGTGAGAACCATATATTAATGTAGTATTGGATGTAATATATTTATAATTCAGATTGTGTATGGTTTCCACTTAAGTATTTTGAAACTTTTTTTTTTTTTTTCTGCCGTAAATCTATGTGAATAAGAAGGTAAGTATTACACATAGTTACAAAGTTCGAACTCGATAAAATTTTGAATAAAAAATTTGTAATTCTAACAAAATTAGACACTATACATCCTAAAAATTGTTGTCCCTGTGAAAACAATACCTTTTACTTACTATTTTTCAAATTTATTTTGAATGAAAAACCACACTCATAACTTCTTTTCAAAACTTTAATTTAAAATATTCTTCTGATTTATAAACTTATGTATATTAAATTCTTCATAATAAATATAATCATATTTTAAAATATATATAAAATTTAAAAAATAGTCATTCCTTTTAAAATTAGCAATGTATTAGATATTTACAAAGACATTTTTTTTTTCATTTTCTAAGTATTTTAGGTCTTAGAAAGTAAAAATGAAATTATAAAATGGTAAAATTTCTTATTCCATTATGATTTTCTATTTTCTTTTGTATTTTCTTACTTTCCTTTTCCCATTTTCTAAGATTTTTTCATTTTTGAAAGAAAAAATCAAATTAGAAAAAAGATAAATTTTCTTATTCCAGAGTAATTTTCCATTTTCTTACCTTTTGTATGTAAATATTGCCATTAATACAATGTGTTATTGAATAAATAATCCACCTCTATAGTAAATTATTAAAATTTCAAATAATATTTAATTATTAAATAATATTTAATTAATGAAACATTATTATTTGAAAACAACTCCCCTAGCTGCCAGTGTGTCTATGTTTGAGTCAATGGATCAAATGTTAGACGATTAAAATGTTTTAAGCCATTAGATTCACAAGTAAATAGTTTTTTTATATGTTTTTTATAATATTAGTTTTTTTTTTCTTTTTTCTTTTTAATCAGTTAGATTGAATTTAAGTTTTGGTGACTTTTAAGTTAAAATGTTGTTATTAAAAATTTGTTATATTTTAACCTCAATTTAACATTTTGACTATGTCAAATTACACAAAAAAACAAAAATAAAAGTAAATTAAATAAAAAGATTGACATAATGTAATGAGCATTTTAACTGTACAATAAAAAATAAAAATAATAAAATAAAATAATAATAAACTATAGAAACAACCCATGGTATTCATGTGGAATGTAGTTTATTTAAAGATGGAAATTAAGATTGCCTAGATGATCTACCAAGAGCCAAGAGAGATCATATGTCTTGATATGCAAACCTCTTTTAGAGTAAAAAGAGAATTGATCCCTTTGATAAATAATATAGATCTAAACTAATTATTTAATAAAACTATTTTTTCTAAATTTTCATACATCCAAATATACATAGTTTATCTTGTTCTATATCATTTTTGTTACAACTATTTTATTATTCCAAAAATACATGGTTTTTTTTTGTTATATATTATTTATGTTACAATTGTTCAATTATTCATGAATAGTATTTCTTAATATAAATTTCCAAATTATTTCATAGGACATGATTTATCTTGAGTAATAATAATGAATGTTCATAATTCTCATTTCTTAAATAACACTAAAATGACCTTTAATTACTTAATTGTGATAGTTTCTAACTACATACATATTCTTTAGGAATTTTTTTTTTGTTAATGAATATCAAATTTCTTCCGTTAAAAAAAATTATATACATATCTTTAATTACCTAATTGTAGCTAAAAAAATATTACATGTTTTTTACTTTATAATAGAAACCATTTTCATATTATATGATGTCAAACTTACTCGACTTGCATATAGGAACATTTAGATAAATTAAGAAAAATGTGATACTCTATTGTAATTTTCTCTACAAATGTGATGGTGAATGTGCCCTAAATGTTGAAAATTTCATGGTTAATGCAGTATAAGCTACATGCAAATTTACAGTCTTAAATACAAGATCAAGAAAGCTATGCCCAATATCCAACACCATAGAGCAAGACATGTTCACTAATTCAATAGTTGCTTCCAAATCTCTCTCAGTGCTAGAGTTGTTTTTTCAATAAACTTATTTTTATTGCTCTTGAACTGATGAAAGCCATCACTGTTTCATATAGGAGCATTTAGATCTGATAAAAAAAGTGTGATACTGTGTTATAATTTTCTCTACAAATGTGTTGGAGTTGTTTTCTTAATAAACTTGTTTTTACTTCTCTTAAGTGATGAAATCCATCGTTGTTGCATATAGGAGCATTTATCTCTTATAAGAAAAGTGTGATACTGTGTTATAGTTTTCTCTACAAATGTGTTGGAGTTTTTTTCTCAATAAACTTGTTTTTACTGCTCTTAAGTGATGAAATTCATCGTTATTTCATATACTCTGTTATAATTTGCTCTACAAATGTGATGAAAGTGTGCCATGAATGTTGCAAATTTCATGGTTAATGTAATATAAGATAAATACAAATTCATTTCTTCTACACAAGTCTTCTACACAAGATCAAGAAAGCTACAGTGAGTAGCCAACACCACAAAATAAGACATGTTCGCCAACTCCATAAATTCTACCAAATCTCTCTTGGTGTTGGAGCTATTTTTTCAATCACTTTATTTGTGCTACTCTTGAAGTGATGAAAGCCACCTCTCCATACATTTTTTATTGTCTGCACAAAGAAAATAAAAACCAACTAACATGGTAGCCACGAGGGACATCAATGGTAAAAAACAATGTGATATTTTGAATATTTTCAAATATCATGAAGAAAATAATACATAGGTGACTCAATAGGAATTGATTAAGATTAAATATGGAGGAACTGCACTAAAACAACCTTTGATTTGGAAGGTAGAAAATCATGATCTATTTCTTCATTCATAAGCCATTCATGTTGGCATGATCAGACAAGGTATTTAACTTAACTTAAACATAGGTCTCATGATTTGTAAGGCTCAAGGAAGTCGTATTGCATTAAGATTTCACTTCCTGCTTTCATGGAAGAAAATTTTGATTTTCATTCCTCCATGATGGCTCTTTTTTTGCAACATCTTATTTCCTCTAGACTACTCTTTCCTATGTTATTTCCTTACGTCATTTCTTTTAAAACATGTGGTGCAATTGCTAGTCTAAATACCCAACCAAATTTTAAAAAATAATATAGCCATAAATTTCAAATAATATTTAATTAAACAAAGATTAATCTAAATACTGAACCAAATTTTAACGAATCCAACCAATTTTCATATTTTTTATTGGCCAGATTCAAACGAACTTGATAACTATGATAGAAACGCTTTTTGTAGAGTTTGTAGTAGCCCAGCTGGTGCACTGCTTTGACTGGAGGCTTGCTGATGTCTAATGAGCAGGAATTGGATATGTCTGAAAGGTGTACTGGAATCACCGTGGCCAGGGCAGAAGAACTCGTGGCTATTCCAACTTCTCACCTTCCATTTGTACTTTAATCTCCATACAACATTTTCTTCGCTTCACTTCACTTCACTTCACTTGGGACGCTGTTGAAATAAAACCATAGCGCTGTTGAAATAACGTCTTTTCAAGTAATTTTTTGGTTGGTCGGAGAACCGAGTTCTTTCTATCTTCTCGCACTAAAATGGCACTGTGCTTAAGAATTACCACCGTTACTTTTTAGTGAGAAGGTCTCTTAGGTTTATTGAAAAATGAAAATGTATGCGTTTGAACAATTTTATGTATTTAAAAGTTTAATTTATGTATTTCATGTATTATTATTATTATTCAATTTTCAAGTTATTGTTAAGCTAGATATTAAATTAGTGTATGAATTATATTTTATTTGTGGAATGTTTAATTTGATTGCTAAATTTATTAAGGCATACATATTCTACTCTTTCTTGTCAAACTCTTCAAATTCTTTCTTGTCAATTTTTTATAGAAAGTTAAAGTTTTTAAATTTATTTTATAGTTTTATAATACATTTTATAAGATAATAGACAACCATATATAATATGACTTCTTACTATAATTTAAGTAAATGAAATTATTATGATATAAAGTAATTATATATATATAATTTTATTTATTTTGTTTGTTTGTTATGTGAGTTTTGAAATTACTAGCATGTCTATCTTGTAGCTTGAGTAATCATGATTTATAGGTATTTTAATTGTCTAAATCATGATGAGTAGTTAACATGATCTTTTTACCTAAAAATGTTTTAAAAAAAACATATCATCTTTTTCTCTAAATCTCTTGAACTATTTTTTATATTTTATATTTAAAAATAATCTTTAATACATTTTATAACACGATAAAATATAAGATATGCAATTTAATTTAATTTAATTTAAAAATAATTTAATTAAATAAAAAATATAATAATGATGATTAACTTCACCCACAAAAGAAAGAAAAATATATATGAAAATTCTATTATACTTTAATGGTTTACGTTTTGTGTTTCTAGTTCTTTACTCTATATAAAACTCTGTGTTGGTAGTTATTTAATCTATATATAAAATATATAGATTAAATAAAACTCTGTGTTGGTAGTTATTTAATCTATATATCAAATTAAAATATAAAATTTTATTTTTTAATTGGAATATTTTTTTATTTTTTTTTAATTGGAATATAGTTTTGTAATTTAAAATTTGAATTTTTAATTTGAATTTTTGTTTTGTAGTCCATTTTATGGCATGATAATGAATGTTATATACCATCTATTTTATTTTTAAATAATTTAATTAAATAAAATATATTTTGTTATGATATATAGTTTAATTATGTTATGTATTAAATAATGTTATATATAGTTTTGTGTTTAAGTTTATTTGATATTTCTAAAAGTTTTATATTTATTTACATGATTATGTTATTAGCTTGATTTCAGGAAGGGTTTCTCTAAATATCATATGAATTTTGAATTTTATTCTTTTATTTTTATTTTTTATTTTTGGGTAATTAAGATATTTTTGTTAATTCGGGATAAAATTACATCTTGATGAGCTCTTTGTATGTGAAAAAATGACTTCACTCCAATCTGAATTTTGGCCTCTAGATACATACAAAATAAAACTAACAGTACTCTCAAAAAACTACATTGCTTGCAGTCCATAGCTTATCAAGCACAAAATTTGTCAAAAAACTGGAAAAATCCTACTTTCATTATGCCATATTTTCTACAATAGGATTATTTCCCTCGATCTCTTGATTTTCTGGCTTGTGGAAGGCATCATGTATGTCATATTTTATATGAGTCATACATGTTTCAAATCCATCCATCTCGATCTCTCGATCTGCTGGCTTGTGGAAGGCATTATGTATGTGAGATTTTAAATGAGTCATACATGTTTCAAATCCATCCATGCAGGCTTGAAGACGTTTTTGGCTCCTCCAGAGGGATTGTTGATGATAAAGGATACACCCTTGGTTGTGCAGTATGCCTGCAAACAAGCTAACATGGTCGGCATGGTCCAGGTGGTAAGCTTGTGAAAGTTTATCAATAGAGTGTTGGAGGAGGTGAATTTGGGCCTCAATAGATTCAAATGAAGTTGACGAGTCCAGATTGATAGCCGAGACTCCACACAGGGCTACTACCTCTCCATCATCTTCATGGATTCCTCTCCCATGATGGCCTCCACCCCACCATGGGAGGCCTCTTGTTAAAGCATCTTGTAGGTGCCAGCCATCTAACAACACTTTTGAAAGAAGGATTCACATACTGAAAAACCACAAAAAAACTAAAGAAGCATCCTTTTTCTACGCAACCCACCAATCTGCAAGCAAAAGGGAAATATAATATAAAATCTAGGAACCAATCCCACCTTGTGCACCATAAAACTAAACAACATCAAGATTGAGACATTGTCCCAACATAAGTTATCACACCATGCAACCCTGCACCCATGCCACTCCTTCCAAGATAAATCGAAATTTAAGGGTCTATTTGATCATGCTTTCCAAAAGTAAATTGTGCTCAGAGTAAAGACATGAGGGAATCGACACAAGCTATGTTAGGTCCCTATATTACTAGTATAGTCCCTTATTGTTGTTATTGTAACCCCCTTATTGTTATTATTGTTCCCTTAAATTACTATTGTTAGGTCAGCTAGGATTACATTGTGGCCCCACTAGGATTAAATTATGGCCCCATGGTCTCCTATATATAGAAAGGAGGTTTTGTAATTTATATCATCCAATAATTGTTCATTAATGTAATGTATTGGAGGTTTCCCCCTCGAAGTGGCTTATTTCTAAGGCATTGATATCTCTTTCTTCTATTTTTGGAGTTGGTTTCACAACATTTGGTATTAGAGCTTTGGATTCTAGGGTTTCGCTGCTCCAAACAGGCCATCGTGGAATTTTCACTATAAATTTTTTTCTATGAAGTTTCAGAAGCTGAAATGTTTAGGGTGCAAATCAGAAATCTTGAGGAACATCGTCAAATAATTTTATAGCTTGGTTCGAAATATTTTCGAAGATATGATTTGTGGAAGTTAGGGCTTTCTGTAGGCTCCTTAGTTTAATCTAAACAGGTCATCGTGGCATTTGCGCTATAACTTTTTTTTCTACGAAGGTTTAGAATCTGAAATTTTTAGGGCGCAAAGCTTAAATCCCGAGGAAACTCATCGAAAAATTTCAAAGCTTGGTTCACAATATTTTCAGAGAAATGATCTATGGAAGGTAGTGCTTTTTTAGGCTCCTGAATTTCATCTCAAAGATGTGGTCGTGGGAAAATATTCATAAATATCTCTCTGAGCATCAGATTGGAGTGCCGTAAAAAGTGGTCACAATTACACAGACTGTAGTTTATTTTATATCAATTTCAGAGATAAAAGACAAAACAGTGACACGTGGCAAGTCGTACAATTTTGCTCTTCTGAACTAGTCCATAATTAGGTCATTGCGGGAGATTGGACATAACTTTTCCTTGGAGAATCCAAATCAAGTCAGACCTGTGGCATTAGAAAGATAATTGAAAATGCTACCTCAGTGCCCAATTTTAGATATTGAAGAGCTGAAATCAAAAATATAATCCAATTTCAATATCGAGCTCCTCAAAAGCAAGAAAAAGGTGTGTATTTTGTTTTTTACGAATTACATAAGTCTTGTTTGAAGAATCAATTTGAATTGATTCCAAGGGCATATTGTAGAATATATATCAGTATTGTGTTAAAAAAAATGCCCTGTAAAAATAATTCAATGCCCATTAAGCCTTCAGAAGGCTCTACTATGACTCATGAAGATGAAGAATTGCAACATGATCTATCAAAATTACAAGAGCAAGTGCACCAATTTTCACTCTCACAAAGAGCAAAAAAAAATGAAATGGATGTTTTGAAGAAAGGCGTGGAAGCGAAGATGGATGGTTTGAAGAAATGCATGGAATCTAAGATAGATGACATGGAATCTAAGTTGGATGACATGGAAGCTAAGATCGATGAAAAAATGAAAGACAACATGGAAAACATGAAGAATGATCTAAAAGAAAATATGGAAGGTTTGACAAAGTTGATACTAGAAATGTTTCCTAATGGTGAAAAGATAGTAGAGGAAACTCATGATGAGAACAAAATAAATGTTAATCGTGACTTCATAAACTCTAATGTTGGCGGGAAGAATCACCGTATTCCAAAAATGGATATGAGGAAGTTTGATGGAAAGGATCATGTAACATGGATACTACAAATGGAGCAATATTTTGATCTCCATAATCTGAAAGACACACAAAAGGTACGCATTGAAACTTTACATTTAGAACAAAATACATTTGTATGGTATCAATGCCTTTGCTCCCGTAAAAAAATTGTCACTTGGTCAATTTTTACGGAGGAAATGACAGCACATTATGAGGATACAAAGAGCAACACCTTCTTTAGCAAATTGATAAATCTCAAACAAAAGGGCTTAGTGGGGGAGCACATTGAGGACTTCCAAAAATTGAATATAAGGGTAACTGATATTCCAGAGGAACACAGGATTGATCTCTTCATAGGTACTTTAAAGGATAACATCCAACATGAAGTTTGCGTTTTGGAACCTGATTCATTGGAGAGGGCATTTAGGTTG
Source organism: Pinus albicaulis (assembly GCA_034641835.2). Classification (NCBI taxonomy): domain Eukaryota; kingdom Viridiplantae; phylum Streptophyta; class Pinopsida; order Pinales; family Pinaceae; genus Pinus; species Pinus albicaulis. The sequence goes on along the minus strand of CM076570.1, from coordinate 1,157,825,924 downwards.
GCAAGAAAAATTGAATGTAAAATTATGGCGACAAGGAAGCCTACCACTCACTTCTATAAAGAAGAAAGTGTTGCTACACCTAGATTTCCACAACCTACAAGTTTGACGCCACAACAATTGGAAGAAAAAAGAGAAAAAGGGCTTTGCTACAGTTGTGATAGCAAATACACTAAAGGTCATAAGTGTGCTGAGAAGAAATTATTTTACATAGATTGTGAAGAGGAAGAAGAAAATGAACAACAAGAGGATATACACCAGGAACCAGCCCTAGAAGAGGAAGAAATGAATCCGACCATATCGTGTAATGCACTGGCAGGAATTACCACTCCTCAAACTCTCAAGATAGAAGGACAAATCAAGAAGAAAAAGGTAATAGTGTTGATTGATTCAGGTAGCACCCATATTTTTATTCATTGTAAGGTAGCCAAGGAATTAAATTGTTTCCTATACCCAACACCAGAATGTCAAGTGATGGTTGCAAATGGAGGAACTATAAATTGCTCTGAAAAATGCCATAATATCAAGCTAACCATGGGGGAATATGTATTGACTAGTCCAATGCTTTCCATTCCTATGGGAGGTGCTGATGTTGTACTAGGAGTACAATGGTTACAATCTTTGAGGATGGTAGCTTTTAATTTTCAAGAACTTTTCTTGAAATTTTTTTCAGAAGGAAAGGAAGTCGAATTACGGGGTATTGCAGGGAAGCCGGGAAAGATAATAAGCTCTAATGTCATGACAAAGCTTCTAAAGAAAGAACAACGAGGCGTAATTGCACAATTATGCTCACTAGAAGTTCCAACACCAAAATCATCTATTTTTGTAGATCTCCAAAAAGTCTTGGACAATCATTCCAAGGTGTTTGAAACTCCCAAAGGTCTCCCACCTATTCGTGGTCATGATCATGCTATTCATTTGATTCCAGGAAGTGTTCCTCCAAACATCAGGCCTTATAGATATCCTTATGTCCAAAAGAGCGAAATTGAACATATGATTGCAAAAATGTTAGAGGCGGGTATAATTCAACCTAGTCAAAGTTCTTTCTCTGCTCCTGTAGTATTGGTACACAAGAAGGATGGATCATGGCGAATGTGTCCAGATTATAGGGAGCTCAATAAGCTCAACATTAAAGATAAATTTCCCATTCCTGTGATTGATGAATTATTGGATGAATTACATGGAGCAATTTATTTTACCAAGTTGGATCTTCGTTCAGGATATCATCAAATTAGAATGAAGACTGAATATATTCCAAAAAAAACATTTCGAACTCATGAGGGTCATTATGAATTTTTGGTCATGCCTTTTGGCCTTACCAATGCACCTTCTACATTTCAAGGGTTGATGAATTCCATTTCCAAACCCTTCCTTAGAAAATTTGTGCTAGTATTTTTTGATGATATACTAATCTACAGCAGGTCTTGGAAGGATCATGTTGAACATGTTGACAGGGTGCTCAAACTATTGCGGGAGAAACAATTATATGCAAAAACATCCAAATGTTTCTTTGGAGTACAAGAGGTGGAATATCTGGGTCATATTATATCTCACGAGGGTGTTAAAGTAGACCCTAACAAAATTAAAGCCATTAAGGAATGGAAAGTCCCCATGACCATAAAGTAGTTGTGAGGATTTCTCGGGTTAACATGGTATTATCGCAAGTTTGTTAAGAATTATGGGAGAATAGCAGCACCTCTAACAACATTATTGAAGAAAGATGCATTTTCATGGACTCCTGAAACAACTAAGGCCTTTGAACATCTTAAAGAGGCAATGTGCCTAGCACCGGTCTTAGCTACGCCAGACTTCACAAAAATCTTTATTGTGGAATGTGATGCCTTAGGAAATGGAATTGGTGTTGTTTTAATGCAGGAAGGAAGACCCATTGCTTTTGAAAGTCGTCCAATCAAAGGAAAGTATTTACAGAAACCTATTTATGAGAAGGAAATGTTAGCAATATTGCATGCACTAAAGAAATGGAGAACTTACCTAATGGAAGACACTTCAAGGTAAAAACTGATCATGATAGTCTTAAACACTTTTTGGAACAAAGACTATCTTCAGAAGAGCAGCAAAAATGGGTCACAAAGATGTTGGGTTATGACTTTGAAATAATCTACAAAAAAGGAAAGCTTAATGTTGTTGCAGATGCACTCTCAAGAACGAATGAAGAGGTGGAAGCATTGCTTTGTGCCATTTCTATTATCCAACCAGATTGGATAACTAAAACAAGAGATGAATGGAAGAAGGACAAAGATGTATGGACACTCATTCAAAAGTTGCAGCAAGATCCTAGTACATCTGATACATTTAGTTGGAAAAATGATTCCTTATGGTACAAAGATCACTTATATCTTTGTAGGAATTCCCAACTAAAAAAAAGATTCTTTTGGAACTGCACACTTCTCCTTTAGGAGGACACTCAGGATTTTTAAAAACTTACCACAGGGTGAAGAAAGAATTTTTTTGGGATGGCCTTAAATCTGATATTCAAAAGTTTGTGGCGGAATGTTTGGTTTGCCAGCAGAATAAAGTTGAGATAATTAAGACCCCGGGACTTCTACAACCTTTATCCATTCCAAGTCAACGTTGGGAGGAGATTTCAATGGATTTTATCACAGGTTTACCTAAGTCCGAAGGAAAGAGTGTCATCATGGTGGTAGTTGATAGACTTACCAAGTATGCACACTTTTGTGCATTATCTCATCCATTTAAAGCAAGTACAGTTGCTACTACTTTTATGGACACAATTCAAAAGCTACATGGAAGCCCAAGGGTTATTGTGAGCGACAGAGATCCCATTTTTACTGGAAATTTTTGGACGGAGTTATTTTCTTGTTTGGGTACTCAATTAGCTCATAGCTCATCTTATCATCCTCAATCTGATGGTCAAACCGAGATAGTAAATAAATGTTTGGAAGGATATCTTCGTTGTTTTGTATCTGATAAACAAACACAATGGGTCAAGTGGTTACCTCTCGCTGAATGGTGGTATAACACTTCCTTCCATACTGCAACAAAAATTACCCCATTTATGGCACTTTATGGATATCATCCACCATCCATCACATCATCTTTAAGAGAAAATTCGAAGGTTCAAGCAGTGGAAGATCACATCGAGCATCAACAATAATTTCTCCAACTCTTAAAGGACAACTTGAATTTGGCACAAAATCGAATGAAACAACAAGCAGATCAACATCGTAGTGAAATAAGTTTTGATGTAGGAGACTAGGTATTTTTATGGCTACAACCATACAAAAAAATGTCCCTTAAGCAAGCTAAGAAGGATAATAAATTACCGCCAAAGTACTATGGTCCTTACAAGGTGTTTCAAAATATTGGTACTATGGCATACAAATTGGAGCTTCCTGCTTCTTCACGAGTGCATCCAGTTTTCCATGTTTCATGCTTAAAGAAGGTTATAGGTGAAAATCTTCCAGTTCAAACAATATTGCCAGAACTTGATGAGGAAGGAAAAATCATATTGGAAAGTGACGCGGTCACGGAAATAAGAACTCGACAGCTACGGAATCGATCAATTTCAGAGTATCTCATCAAGTGGAAGAACTTACCCACTGAATATTCTACATGGGAGGATGAGAATTTTATACAGAAGCACCCAGAGCTACTCAAGCATTGAGGACAACACTTTTTTGAAGGAGAGGGGCATGTTAGGTCCCTATATTACTAGTATAGTCCCTTATTGTTGTTAGTGTAACCCTCTTATTTTTATTATTGTACCCATGTAACCCCCATATTGTTATTATTGTGCCCTTAAATTATTATTGTTAGGTCGACTAGGATTACATTGTGGCCCCACTAGGATTACATTATGGCCCCATGGAATCCTATATATAGAAAGGAGGTTTTGTAATCATGGCCTCTTCAGATGGAAGAGTGGTATCAAGGCAATCCTGGGCAGAAGAAGAACTAAGTGTCCAAGCCGGAGCCACATCGCCATCCAATTCCTCCGGAGAAAGAGGAGTTGGAATGGAATCTACAGAGTCAACAATAGATTGATAAGCAATCTCAGCTGCAGACATCAAAGATTCCATTCCACTCACTTGACCTTCCGCTAATGTGGCTGTAGGGGAAGGTAAGGTCCAAGGGTCCGAAAAATAATGAGTTCTGAAGAAATCTCTACGAAGAGGAGCCCTGAAGGATGAAATTGCATTTATATGAACAGTAGGAGGTGGAATATCAAAATTACCCATCAAAGAAGAATACATTCCAACCCCTAAATTCTCAACAGGCGATTTGGCCTTATCCAACTTTGGAATAGTTGAGTCAGTAGATGCATTCGGGTCTATAGGAGGACAGTCCAGTTGATCCACTGTAACAATCCTCCCTTCATGAGGGAAAAAAATAATCCGAAATAATGAAGATGCAATGGCATCCATCTCATAAATCCAGTTTCTCCCCAACAGAAGGTTGTAGTCCAAGCTTGCATCAACTATCTCAACCTCTATATTTACAGTTTTTCCCCCAACACAGATGGGCAAAGTTGGGACAATACCATGCGGTCTGTGAGAATGACCATCAAACGCAGTCAGAAGAGTAGCATATGGAACAGCTGCGGGAGATCCAATTCCCTTCCAACATGTGAGAGACATGAGACATGTGGAAGCACCCTCATCAACGACCGTCTGGAAAATATTGCATTTCCGGTACGATGATTTAATATGAAAATCCATATGATGGGAGAGTCTCTTTTTAAAATTAGTCATATCGAATGTAATCATAAGAGAGTTCTTTGGATCGACAGCCCCAATAGCAGTGAGCAGAGCACTGCGCTGAGCCAAACAAGACTGGAGCACCTCAAGAGCCGACATGGCACAAGGACTCTACGCCAGATCTTCCACAATAGAGTAGTTCTCGGCAGCCCTAGAATTTGGATTAATTGTCGTATGCTTAGTAGATGCTTTGGGCAGCCGAGGTATAGGCTCAACAGTAGGCTTCGTGATGTGAAGCGGCTCAGTAGCATCGGGAGCACCCTTGGCTTTCAAAGACTCATCTTTGCCATAATCACGGGATCTCGTGGCGAGATCCACGTGAGCACTCATCATGTATATGTTTGATGGAATTTCCCCTTCCTGGGTGCCCCCAGAGAAAGCCTCAATATTTTAATTCGCGCCAACAACTAGTTGTTTCCCATGGGGAAAAGGGTTTGTCAACACAGCCTGGGAACTGGAAGAACCCTGTTGAGCTAAAAAGCACTGCGCATCCTAAATTTTAGGGCAAAGGTGAGTAATATGGTCTCCGGCACATAACTTGCATGGAAACTTCACTTTCTTTTTATCCTTTGGACCCTCACCAACATGCTCGTTGGATTTTGCATTACCCTTCCCATTCTTGCCCGATTTCTTATTACGTCCTTGCTTCTTCCCTTTAGATTATTGATTTTCTTTAGGGTTAGAAGTCTGAACAGCATTCACCGACAAAGATTGAGAAGGCGATGACTTAGCAGGCACAGCCTGACTAGAAGGAAGAGATTGTAAAGACAACTGTTGCAATTGACTAAGCAGGTTAGTTGCACCACTATTGATCGACCCAATAAGTCCATCACCATGAGGACTATGTTTAGTCTTGGATAAATCTAATTTGGAGCGAGGAGCATTAGGAAAATATTTATGAAGGACCCCAGACTAAGAATATATCAATTCAAGCTGTTGGGCCCTAAAAATGGCCTGCTCCTCAGAAAATACCCCGGAGAGGGATACATCCTTAGAAATATCCGACTGCAGAGATTTCAGAAACCATTCCAAAAGGAATTCTCCTGGAATATGAGCTTTAATAAGCCTCTTCCTTCTCCGCCACTCCTGAATATGATCAGAAATGTGGGTTGCATCGTCCTATTTAAAATTAGCTAGGAGTTCAGTCCCGGCATCATAACGGACAGGCAACTGGAAATGATTTAGAAATGTTGTAGCCAGATCTCCAAACGTAGCAAAAATTTCCCCAGTTAACTCAATATACCACTTGGCAGCATTTCCAGTTAAGGTGCATTGAAACAATCTCAACCTAATCGAATCGTCGATCAGGGAGTTAGAAGAACACCATAAATGTAAGGTGGTGATATGGTCAGCTGGGTCCTCTCCATTCTTGCCTTCAAATATTGGAATGTCTGAAGGTAGTTTGGTGGCAACAGGAGGCCACCCCGGACTGTATCAAATCGGATCATTCGTCAATTTCGACAGATCTGGCAAGTTTAACATTGCCAGAAAAGGTAAACGAGGCGAAGCCTGAGGATTCCATCCTTGATGGGATGAATTCCCTACATTCTGAAAAGAATACCCTGGATTTGGTGAGGCACCAGGTTGCCAAAAAGAAATCGTAGAAAATGTTGGGCCAAATGACCCAACATTTGGAGAAGGACCCCCTCCCAACGTAGAGTTACCAAACACCGGACCAGTTCCCCCCCCCCCGAAGTAATGAATGAAGAGGAAAGCCCCTGATAGGGGTTCCAAGCATTAGAAAGAGGGGAAAAATTCTGATAAGCACTCGACGAAGGGAAAGAAGCATTCCCTTGGTGACTAGCGTAAAACTGATTCCCTGCCCCCGCTGTTGTAAATACAGGGTTCCAACCTGTAAAAGTAGTCAAACTCTGACCTCCAGACCAAGGGTTAAAACTCTGAGTCTGAGAAGTAAAAGGAAAAGACCCTAAAGAAGGATTTGAACTAGGAATATGCCCAGTTCCAAAGGGGAACCCTTGAAAAGAAGCTGACCCACTAGCCATGGAAGACATGGGTGTAGATGCAGCTGCAGCAGCGGAAAAGGAAAAAGAAGGAATCCCACTAGTGGGAATTCCAAAACAAAAGGGACCAGATTGAGAAGCATGTGCTTGGGTGAAACCAGAGCCAAACACAACAGTACTAGAAGCAATCGAAGATATAGCAATAGTGCCCCCTCCTTCAACTGAAGCAGGAGTCTGAATGCCTGCAGCACTCATAACAGAAGCTGCGTTCCTAGTCGTGGCCATCGAAAGGTATGAATAAAATGGAGGATCTTCTGGTCTTGTAGACTCAGGTTCGATGTACTCAACAACAAACGGAAAATCAGGAGGAAGAGGAGATGGAAGTGACTGAGGAGACTCAGGTACTTCCTCTACTTCTATTCCTAACTCTCCCGGAAATAAGACTCTCGAGGTGAGCAGAACGCTCCTCTCAGAACCAACACCAGAACTAACTATGAAACCTTCACTCCCTTGTGGAGGATCACTCTCCACTGCGTCAGATACCACCGGGTGATATTCACCTGCTATGTTACTCCTACGCCTTCTTGAAGAAGGCTCTGCACTCTCGGGAGATAACCCCCGGATTCTCCTCAATCGACGAGGCGCTTGATCAGCGACTTTAACAAATTTTAATTAGACTCAAAAAAGTATAAAGCTAAGCAAGCTAGGAGCAAAGATCACTCACTACAAAAAATCCCAATGATACAGCCAAGGAAGCAGCCTTCAGGTATTTCTGCTCCGGGTGTACAAGAAAGCGAAAAATAGGACCTCCCGAAAGTAGTTTGGGATAATTACGGCCCAGGCCTACTAGCGAAGGTAACAGAAACAGTTACGCCAACCTCCTAACAACAGCCTTTGCCGGCACAAGTACCCAAGCTTCCCAAGGGCATCCCCCAGAAGTACTACTGGAAGTGATACAACGTCTGCCTCAGGTACCACAGGTATTCCCCCCTGCAGTCACCTGTGTGGAACCTAGGAATGGCAACTATGGGCACCAATCCGTGTCAGAAGTCGGGCAAAACGGTCTTGAGGCAAGATCCAGCAAATCAGAGAGGGGGTATCTCTCTTCTTGGCCTTCACTTCCCCTCGCGCTTGACTCTCTGGAGGAGAGCTTTCCCAGTCCACCTAACGGAGTTGGATTTCGCTCAATTAATAAACTTCTATGTTTTAGTTTGAGCGGCCTTGGAGAGTTAACTCTCCACTCACCTAATCCAAGGCCCTACAACCTAGCTAGTTGGTGTATGACACTTTATAAAAACTTGCTAGTTGTTTTTAAATTATAGCGCTTATTTTAATTGGCTATTATATTATGTCAATGGGATATGGAAATGAAACATGTGATGTTTTAAGACGCAGAAAATAAATTAATGAAAACAAAACTACATGCAAATGCAGTAATTGCCTTTCGATGAAAAGAAATTTCTACACGGGTTCTACGAGACTAAAAAATTTTCTTTTCAAATATCAAACTCACACTCGCAAAATCTATGAAAAAGACTATAAATGCTTAAGTGCACCTAATGCAAATAACTAAGAGCATGGAAAATTCTAAGATGCAAAATCTAACAAAGCAAAGAGAAATTTCCCAAGAATCCTTCAGTTTTATCACTTTTCGGTTGTCCACTAAACTAGTTCCCAAAATCAGAAACTCTCAGTATAAATACACCTAAATATGCTTGACACAAGAGGAAGAAACCAATGACAATTCCCTTCCCAAATCAAGTCAAAAACCAAAGGCAAGAAATCTCAACAAAGCTTCAAAAGATGTAACGAAACGAAAACAAAAATGCAAAACAAAAGAAAATAACAAAACAAAATGTTTTTTGAGCTTTTGAATTTTATAAAAAAGAAGAGCTCTAAGAGACCAAGAAAACTATCCAATTACCAAGCCAAACAATGCTGAATTTCAAGCAAAACTTCTAATACGCTCCAAATCTTATAGTGCCACTTAGTAGCAAGATTTATATGAGCAAAATAAGACAAGAAACTCAGTAACTCAGCCCAGAAGAATAGTACAACCTTGCAGCAATCAAAAACTTCAAATAACCAAGAAAGACTTCTTCAAAAATTACAACAAGACCTAGTCAAATGAACTCAAGAAAACCAACCAAAAAATAGGCAAAAATCAAAGCTCAAAGCAAGACACAAAGCTAGGAAAGAGTATATGAGCAGAAGCTCTCTGTTCTGATTAAGCAGAACAGCAAAGAATCCCCAAAAAGAGATCTTGGTACTCGAACCAGAAATGCAAGCACTAAAAAAACAAGATTTGCCTAATAATCCAGTCTTCAACCAATCAAGAGATAAAAAGACCAATAACCACTATCAACACAATCCAGAGATTATAGATACACTGCAGGAACAGGTCTCCACAGGCAGACAAGACTAAAAAGTCAAGAAATCAAAATTTTCAAAATTTTCCCAGGCATACGCTACTTATCATCTTTTCAACAAGCGTGCATACGCGCCTGTGTCAAAGGAAACCCGCGTATACGTGACTTCCTTTAACAAAAATTGTGTGTATACGCGACTGTGTATAGAAAAACTTGCGTATATAAAGGTAAATAATGAAAAATAAAAAAGATCAAGCCTGGATAAAGAACCAGGTCTTCAGTCTGACTGAGAAAAAATTAACTGGACTGGAAATAATAGTTAAAACTGTTGGAAACCTATCAAACAACTGAAACCACCCAACAGGGGAATCACAAGAATGCGATCCCCAGTAGAGTCGCCAGTTCTGTTTCGGAAAATAACTCCCTAGAGGTTTGTTGGGTCAAAACCTCCACAGATCAGGGCATGCTACTCAAGAAGGACTCACACAACCACACTTGTATGCTAAAAACTAGATAACATTGATAGTAGAACTCACCCGTAATCCTACGTTTGATGTAGATCCTGCGGGGTCCAATCCCCCAACAACCCTTCTTCCTCCTCAACCTGAAAACCAAGAAGAAACGTGAACGGAAATCTAGTTGTACAACATATATCTATCCTAAATGTCAGTGAAATCCATGTGAAACATCATATAAACAATAATAAATGCTTAAATAATAATCTTTTCACATATGCAAGTAGATATTAACACGTTAATTCAGGAACAAGATGGTTCTTCTTCATTACGAACAGCATGTACAGTAGTAAAAAGTGGAGAGATCACCTGAATCCTTCCACGATCTTCGAACAGACCGTCGTCCGGATCCATCCCGCCCTTGCCTCGCTAGGATACTTTCAAGACTTGTGCACACGAGATGACATATAAACTGATGAACATCTCCAGGAAACAAGGGTTTCCTGTAAAAATCTGGGAAAGTGCAGGAGGCACGGGAAATTAGACTTGAATTGGGATTCCAATAGAGTATAATGTCTATAAATTTCTCTCTCCCTTAGGCCATGCACATGAGGGGCTTTTATACTCCCTCAAATTATTTTCAATCAGTTGGAAACAGTTGGCCACATGTTGGGGTGATTGAACTACTGGAGTAACCATCAACCCAGCCCGAAAATAGGGAATTTTTATATATTTTTTAATTATTTTAATGGCATACGCAGAAAAGTGTGTATGGACTCGCGTATACACGCGGAAAATCCTGGGCATACCCACGTATGGGATTTTTAACACTATTTTTATGAAATTTTGTTCAAGTCTGTGGGAATGGGTGCCCAAGGCCAAAGAGACAATCATGAATCACATGAGGGTGAAAAATGATGCTATAACATTTTGTGGGTTTGGACCTTCCACTGGATAATGATGATATGTGGCTTTACAATGGAGAAGAGGATATGACTACTACCATGATAGAGAGAGGCAGAAGGAAATAGATTCTAATGAGAGATATCGACTTAAGCAGAAGGAAACAAATAATCCTATAGGGAATTACTCTACCTCAAGAGAGACTATGAATAATTTTAATGTGGAAGATGTAGCCAAGAATATGTTGGAATTTGTGGATAAAATGTCAAGTTATGAAGGAGCTGAAGTTCCAGGAAATGGGTGAGTGCTAGTTAATATGTTTCTTGCATGTGATTGGCTGTTCTATTGCTAAATATCATTCAATGGAAGCAGAAACATGCATAAAGCAGTAATCCTGCCAACCTCTATATTTTCAACACATTTCTTTGGGAACTTATGTCTTCTAGACAAGGCTGCCATTTATGGATAGGAGGTTTTCTTATGTGGGAATAGAAAATTTTGTATCCTTATCAAACCATTAGTATACAGCACATGCCCTTATGTGCATTGGTCCTTGGATGTTCACATGAACCAGAAAATATTGCCTAGATGTTGTAGAAGAATTGACATTTGCCGACAGAGAAAGCAGAGCATATCTTTTAGGTTGGATTCATCTCTCTGACAGCTGCTAGAGATTGGTAATTCAAGGCCTGTGTTGGTATATGTTTTTAACATATCATGGATGTGGCATAATTTACAATTTTTCCATGTAGGTGAAATATAAACTAATGTAACAACATGAAGGTGCTTGTCAAAAATAACTTGATATGATGGGAACCATAGTAATATTTAGCTTCACAAGGTATCAATAATTATACTTCCTTGTTAGTGTTCTGGTTCAAACATGGAATATCACTTTTGAGCATTTTGACAATGTTTGCTAAAGATAACCGGAATCTAAATTACTAGTAACTTCGGAAAGGAGCATACAACTGTTAGAACAGACAGACGTATTTAAATATTTTGAATTAAATATGAGTGGAATGAGAACTAAATAGTACTGGTTAGCTTAAATAGTCTCTATATGGAAAGGAACAGAAAACAATATCCCTATTCCATAAGATAAACAGTAAGACATTTTGCAAGCACTAGCAACTACTTCCAAACCTAGAACTCAAGGAACTTCCACTGTAAGACATGCTGTTGATTTAACACAGTTAATTGAGTTGTATCTTGTGAGTAATGACTATTTTATAGATGCAAGAAATACACATAACAAGTGAAGATCAGGGTGAGCTAGCGCATACTCTCCAAGAAGTTAGCCAATTCACCCCTTAAAAATACACCGTAAAAATGTGTGTAGGATGGTCAACATGGCCATTGTAAGTTACAACAAGATCTAGCCAAGGGAGTGAAATTAAATAATGTGCTAAGGTGTGAACTAAGGGAGCACTCTTTCGATATAGGTGATTCATCACTCATACTAAATGAAAACCAATTAAAATCTCAAAATAGAAAAGGTAGCTAAGGCTCTTTCTCCAATGATCCAACTATCTCTCCAAGAATAGCAAACAATGGTTAAGGGTGCAATACATAAACTTAGGTTACTATAACTACCTCCCCCCCATAAATGCATCAAGCACAAAATAAAATATAAAAAAATTACATTTGTTAGGAAATTAAGCAACCTAGGATTGTGTTCCAAGTGGAATCCCCTTTAAAACATACCTCTTGACCATGGCAAGGAGCTTCACCCTACACAATGAGGCCCAATGTCTTTTAGGCCATAGAATGCTTCCCTAGAATAGATCCCTTCTTGTACAAAGTTCAAAAAATAAGATGAAGGTGAACACAAGGAATAATACGCTACTGGTTGGTTAAGTAACCGTAACTTGGTCAAGCTCTTGTAGTCGAGTGAAGGCTTGGTTGGGTTCCCGAGTTGAAAATTAAGTAAGGGTAGTTGTGAGGGCATGATAGCTAGGGAGGGTCAGGGCATGCAAAATAATGAAAATTAATGCTAACACATGTCGGAAAATGCCAATGCAAGTTGAAGAGTGTTAGGGAGTGTCGAGGCATATCAAGGGATAACTACATAAAAACACATGGAAAGGAATGAATAAGAGTGTCTTCCAAGGAGTGTCAGCGAATTCAAGTGTGCTAAGGACGAAGTGTGTTAGTTGGAGAAGTTCATAATAGGATTTACAGGAGGCAAGCCTACGGTTGTTATACGGGGCTCGACATAGCACTAGTTTTATAAAAAGGGAGATCACTTTATGTGAGGCACAACATTGTTTTTCCTTTAACTCTTTTCTTTAACTCTTTTTTGTATATGAGATGTGGCACATTTTTGCTACATGCCCATGTTTTAAAATATTCTAGATATTTTCATATTGTACATTGTTGTGTATAAGTTTTGGGGCACTCATCTTGTGTCGGTTTATACCTTGTGTGCCTTATGCATCTTGAGGTTCTTGAAAACTCTCAATTAATGTTATACTATTTATATGAATTGAACATACATGTGAAATATTTCCTGTGTAAGCTATGTTGCTTATTTGTTTTATGGCCATGGCTATATCATGTGATCCTTGTCTTGGTAACTAGTTAAGTGGGGAAAGTTGAGCTCTAACATCAGTGGCATAAGATGAGTTATAGGTAGGTCTTAGGTGAACAAGGCACAATTAATCTACTTGTAGTAGGTGAAATTGGTCAAGTTGTTGTGGTCGAAACGGGCCAATATTGTCACATGAATTGAAGTAGCCAAGGACTTGATTGGGTTCCCAAGTCATGAAAAAATGTAAAGGTTTTTGTGAGGACATGAGTTCCAAAGAATGCTAGGGAATGCTAATATGTGCCGGATAATGCGAAGGCATGTCAAACATGCGAGGATGTGCCAAGTGATAAGGCATGCCAAGATGTGCAAGGGCGTGTCAATGTGTGCCAGGGATTTTCAAGGAAACAAAAGGGATAAACATGTTAAACTAAAAGGAAATGAACACATAAGAGGGTTAATAAGTCATAAATTTATCTTTTCGAAGAGGGGGAAAACCAACACTAGGTGGAAATAGGTTCCAAGTTCAAAGTCTTAGTGCATTCTAAGTGCCAAGTATTCTTTTGTTTATTCTCATCTACTTTCCAACAATTGAGCTCAAATAAATTTAATATTAAACCATGCCAAATCATGGCAAGGCATCTCAACATATTCCATAGATGCTAAGACTTTCCAAGCACCAACACGTGCCAAGTGCCAATATGTGTCAAGGAGTGTTATGCATGCTATGAAGTGGAAGGGCATGTTGAATAGTGCTAAGGTGTGCTAGAGAGTGCTAATGCACGTTGAGCAGTGTTAAGGAGTAATAGGACAAAAAATTAAGGGAGCACTAGGTAAAAATTCATGGAATTTAATTGGAATATAAGGAACATGTGCCAAAGACAAGTGTTAATGAGTTCTAGTTGTCATGCCAAGGAGGGAGTGACAAGGTATGCTAATCATTGGTAAGGCATGTCAATAATTCCTAAAGTGTTCTTGGGAGTTCCAGGGTGTGCTAATTATATATTCCAATTAATAGCACAAAGGCATGCCAATACATGCGAGGCGCTAAGGATGTGTAGGGTGTCGCGGTATGTCAATATGTGTCAAGGCAACAAAAGGAAGAACCAATAAGAGGGTTAATAAGTTGGGAATTTATCTTTTTCAAAAGGGGCATGCTAGGCACACTAATAATAGGTCCCAATACATGCCAAGTGGCATTGTGTGCCAAGTGCTAATGTATGTCAATGCATTCAAAAAAGGTGTTCCAAGGCATGTTAGGGACTACATGCATGCCAACACATGCTAGGAGATTTCCATGTTGTTCTAGCGCATGCCACCATGTGCTTGGGCATTAGTGTCATCACAAGATGTTCTAGGTACAAATATGTTCCAAGGCATGCGAGGTGCTAAGAAATTTTACTGTGTGCCAAATCATTATTTTCAGGTGTCCCCTGATTGTTGAGGAGTGTTAGGTCTTTCACATTAATAGAATTATGAGAGCTTGATTATGTATTAAATAATATATTTCCTACACACACTAGTGGAACTTTATCTAGAGGGAATTTGCTAGATAATAAACTTAATAGATATGAATCATGTGTTGACTCATAGGAAAACTCTATTCGACAAGTCATTACTTGAGGAAAATGATACACATTAATTACTTCTTAAAAATTTGACTGAATCTAACCACTGTGGCCTTGGACATAATATAAAAAATACTGCACAATAATGGTCTTAAATCTTTATCTTTTGACAAAAAAATATATTAACAGGCACATAGTGTCATCAAAAACTCATTGGAATGATCAATGATGATGAACATTTTTTTACCATCACCAAAAGTAACAAAAAGGGAATTGGTGAGGGTCATTAAAAGTTCGTCACTAGAAGTGTCACCAAAGAGAGAATTAGTGATGGTACTTTAATGACCCTCACCAAAAGTGTCATTGAAAATGGCTTTGGTGATGAACCTTAAAGGACCATCACTATATACACTTACAATGACGTTTTTAAGGACCGTCATCATATGTGACAGTGGTGATGGACCTTAAAGGTCTGTCACAAGCATGACCCTCACCAATGTCTTTTTTTCTTGTAAATAAAAAAAATTACCTAGTGAGAAGCCAGGGTCTAGCTCTTACTTAATTTCCAACCATCATTCCGCTTGAGATTCTTACCATGTCATTAAATTTTGATCGCCTCCCCAAATTTCCTATGGTGGAATTGATCTACTTTGACAATGACTTCAGAGTCTTCAATACAAACATGGTGACAATATTTTTCCACATGCTCAACAAGAGCTGAGGTATGGGATCGATTGTGTCTAATATGCGTAGCATGCTGCTAGATTCTTCGCCTAATGGATCGACATGTTTCTACAATATATGGAGTTCCACATGAAGAAGGAATCATGTAAAACCCTTTCATGTCCTTAGCGTTGATAAGGTCCTTAATAGGCCCAAGAGAATTTATAATAGTGCAGAGAGGTTTGAAAGAAGAAGAGACGTTATTTCTTCTAAGGACATGGGAAATTTTGTTCGTTGTCCCATGGATAAACAAGAGATGGACCTTGGAAATAGGATCCACCCGAGTAGATTTTCCACTCAACCCTTTATATTCCTTTCGAAAGGCTTTAAGACCATGAGATCTACTATAACCATTATTTTCAAAAACATCAAGAAGATGGGACTTCTTTGATTCCAAGGAGCTATTGTCAGAGATTGTAAGAGCAAAAGTCGCCAGAGTACATAGGACACTAAATTTCTGAGCAGAAAAATGATGGGAATCAACATGGAGGTATTGTTCCATGTGAGTCTTCATGTGAAAAACCTGGTGCGAAATGGAACCATCCTCATTCATTGAGATAAGGATATCAAGGAAAGGGAGGCAACCATCAACCTCCACTTCCATCGTGAATTTGATGGAATTAGAAAGTGAGTTCAGGTGCCCAAGGAACACATCCATTTTCTCCCGACCATGGGGCTAGATGACATAAGTATCATCCATGAACTTATTCCACTTTCTAGGGCGGAATTTAGCAGAGGCCAAGGCCTTTGATTCAAATTCCTTCATAAATAAGTTAGAAACTATGGGGGAAAGAGGGGAGCCCATCAAAACACCACATGTTTTCTCATAAAAATCACCTTGAAAACTGAAGAAATTCAAGGTGAGGTAGAGGCTAACCAATTTAGAGATGTCCTCATCAGAGATCCATTTAATGACATAAACGACTTCCTGGATGGGGATTTTTGTGAATAAG
Organism: Pinus albicaulis; assembly: GCA_034641835.2. Lineage (NCBI taxonomy): Eukaryota > Viridiplantae > Streptophyta > Pinopsida > Pinales > Pinaceae > Pinus > Pinus albicaulis. The sequence continues at coordinate 1,157,809,726 of CM076570.1, read as the reverse complement.
GAAAAAAAATCAAATTCACAATGGACATTGCAGTGTTGTTTCTCTTCCAATCAGATACAAAATACATGAGTGGCTGAGGCTCTATGGATCGAAACTACACATGAAAAGAGATACAAGAAATAAAGCAATAATACACTATTTCGGCTATCAATATTTGTGTATTTGTAGCTGTATTAATTTATTTGGGCAGTATATGTTATAAAATGCAAGAGTTGACATATTTTGTGGGCACTAATAGACTTATAACTCCAGAAATATTGGGTGCCTATAAAATCATCAGGACAGGACATCAGTTTAAAAGGTACATTTTCCAGCTAGGATTATACAAGGTTGAACAACCTAGACCAAAAAGATAACACCAATAATTCATCTTCATACTCTTTTGGATGTAAGAAATTTTGCTATGAATATTCACTAGAAGACTACTGATTGGGTTTATTTTATCTTCCTCAAATAAACCATGCATGTTTTCTAAGTTTAAACTATTTTCATACTGGATGTGAATATGCTAATAAACTGGAAATTTCATGAAAAATTACATTCTGTCTCGACCACACCCTTATAATTTTTTTATAAATACCAATCAAACTCTCACATATAAGATGATTTAATCCCGTTCTTAAATATTTCCACAACAAAAAATCTATTCAAAACCCACTAATAATAACAAAGCCTGCAAAGCTAGCAGCCAAGCCTATGTTCTTTGACCTTTATAAGGTCCGACAACATTCTTTTGTCCCCTAAGCACAACGTTAAAATATATACATATATACAAGAATATATAAGCACAACGTTAAAATATATATATATATATATATAGCAGAATATATAGTGTAGTGGTGCTAATGATGCAAAGCCAAGCAATACTTTAAATACACAAGTCTTTTTTTATTTTCAAGTAAATATAGTCTTTTCCAGGATTTGACAAAAAAACATTTGAGTATGAAACTTACCACACTAGAAAACATCTTCAAGACTGTTCAAAAACAAAAACCTATACATGAGGTTCTTAAAACCTATCCACGAGGGTCCCAATCTTAAAGCTAAATACTTCGAAGTCTGTCACAAAAGAGCAAAGGAAGAACATGGTTGATATCCAAATCAGACTTTAAAATATAAGAGCCAACCTATAGAGCCTCCTCCTGCAACTTCTCTTTCAGAATATAGTATAAACCCATGTGAGTGGTCGCGTACAACTTCTATTTTAGAATATAGTATAAGCCCATGCCCATGGTCAAGTACAGGACCTGCTGGAGAATGGTTGCAGAGACACTGGAAAAGAGCGCAAACACTCGCTCATTGGAACCACCCTGATTATGTCACAGACAATGGAAAAGAGCACATACACTCATTTGTCGGAACCACGCTAAATCAGTCTACTCATTCATGTTATACTACTATAAATTTTCTCAAATCTCCATTATATACCTATGTTTTTAACATAAATAAATTAAAAAACTAAAACCACAATTTCAAATCTATTGGAATTTTACTCCCAAACAATGCCATGAATAAGCAGTGGCGAAGCCCACAATTTCATCAATTTTTACAGCAGGAAGGACAACAGTAGATCCAAGGAGATGGAGGCATTTTTCATGCTACCACATCAAAACAGAGTACAAGCTATTCTATGCATTTAAGTTTTACCCACTGCATTTGACTTACCTTTTTATTTTGCTCGCATCACAAACTTCTTAGCTTACCTCTTAATTCCTTCACCACATAAGTTAAATCCCCATTGATGCGATATTGGAGGGACCTACCATACATCCAAACACATTGCAAACGACCATTTCCTTTGTATTTTTCATTTCACACTTACCATGGTTTACCACGTCGCCACCCGCACTTCGCAAATCTTAAGTCTTACCCATAAGCCTCACCTCATGTAAAGTTAAGTTTCTGCTGATGTGATATTGGCAGGGTCCACAACCTCATCGCACTTCACAAGATTTAACACTTACCTTTTAATCCACGCGCAGAGCGCACTTCGCAAGTTTTAAGTTTTCCATTTTATGCCACCCGCAAGTTATTTTATTTTTTTTGCGATGCGATCGCAAGAGGGGGCATGTGTCCATCTCAGGAGGGTAGCGCATTTCGTACGTCGCAAGCTTTACCACTTACCTTTCCACAGCCACAAGTTATGTTATTTGTTTTGCGATGCGATATCACTATCACATATCACAATTGCCAAGATTTAATTTTACCGTTGGACTGCTCGTAGGCTAAGTTATTTAGTGTGTGATGCGATAAGTGTCACGTCACTATCACACATCGTAGCCCGCAAAGTTTAAAGGATAGTGTGAGAGTTAAAAGTTAAATTCGTCAATCTGCGCAGATGTGATGTGGACCAGAACTACATGTCATAAAATTTGAAGTCCACTATTTTGTGTTTTTGAACACATTTTTGAGTGTTTTTTGTGTAGAAGTAGGAATATGGCCTGTGTGCCGATTAAATGAAGAAATGGGTCTTTTTGACAACCCAAGGAAAAATGTTTGTTGAACGTCCGTTCAACATTGAAGGAGAATTGATTAGAATTAGGTTTTTACAGACTTCAACCATTTTGATATAATAAATGTAATTTCAATTGTTTAGAGAGAGAGAGTTGAATAGAAAACATAAGTTTGTTCCTCTCCTATGCTTTTACGCTACCTGTGTGTATTGACTGTTAATTTTCTCATTTCTATTTGAAGTCTTTGTGTTGTGGGGGAAACACATTTCCTCTATATAATTGTATTCAAATATTCCAACATGGTATCAGAGCAGGTCTAGGCTCTCAGTAAAAGAACAAGCTCTCTTTACTGAAGAAGTTGTAAGATTGATTTGAGAAGTGGATTTCTCCAGCAGGGGAGAAAGCTTCCGTATTACACAGTCAAGTTGATTTTTTTTTAACATAGTTAGAATGGCAGCAGCAGGCACAAACTTGAAAAATCCCCAAATACCATAGTTTAATGGGAAGAATTATTATTATTGGGGCATTACAATGAGGACCCTATTTTCTTCACATGATATATGGGAGCTGGTGGAACAAGGTTTCCAAGAACCAGTAGATGGAGTAGTGTTGGCTAATTTGACAGCAGCAGAAAGAGACTTCTTGAGATATGTTAAGAAGTAGGACTCCAAATCCCTCTTCTATATCTTTCAAGCAGTTATGAGAGTATTTCCCCAAGGATTGCAGTAGCAAAAAGGTCTAAAGAGGCATGGGATAATCTCAAAACAGCCTATCAAGGCATGGAGAAGGTGAAGAAAACAAAATTATAAATGCTGAGGAGAGACTTTGAAACTCTCTGTATGAAAGATTCTAATAACATGGACTCATTCTTCATACATGTGATTGGGTTGGTTACCCAGATAAGGTCTCATGGAGAGACACTTGAGGAAAGAAGAATAGTGGAGAAAATCTTGAGAAGTCTACCCTCAATATTTGATGCCATAATAGTGGAAATATAAGAGACAAAGGATCTCTCACAATTTTCAGTGGATGAGCTTCATGCATCCCTGATGTGTCATGAACATAGACTGAACAAAACAACGAACTCCACATCAGAGCATGCTTTGAAGACACAAATGTCTTTTGGTCGAGGTAGAGGTCAAGGAAGATCAAACTATCGACGAAGAGGAAGAAGCCCACAGCGAGGTGGAAGAAATAGCCCTGCAAGCACAAGTGGAAGGGGAAGAAACTAGAATCAAATCGAAGGCTCAAGCCAGAGTCAAGCACAAGGAAAAAGATATGAAAAATCCCAAGGCCAATGTCATTATTGTAAAAGGTATGGGAATTATGCTAATGAATGTAGAATGAAACGAAATGACATGAATAATAGGAAAAATGCAAATTTTTCAAAAGAAGATAAGAACCAGAGTAATGTTCTTTTAACATGTAATGTAGCACAAGAAAAATAAGAAGATTTCTGGTCCTTAGACTCAGGTTGTAGTAACCACATGATGGGAAACATAGCAATTTTTTCCAATTTGGGTGAGAATGTTAAATCTGAAATGACAACGGGGACTGATAGCAAAGTCTCTCCCATGGGAAAAGGAAGAGTATCAATACTCACAAGGAAGGGAGAAAAGAAGTTTGTGCTACATGTATATTATGTACCTTGCCTAAAATGTAACCTTCTAAGCATTGGATAGCTCGTGAATAAGGGCTACAATGTATTTTTTAAGAATGATGTGTGCACAATCATGGACATACCTCTAAGTAAAAGGGTCATTGCAAAAGTTCATATGACAAAGAATAGGATGTTTCCTCTCAAGCTCAGAAAAAACTTAAAGGAAGGAGGTGTGGTAGTAGCAGTCACACAAGAGGTCTTTCAAGAACAAGTGAAAGACGAAAACTGGTTATGGCATTTGAGATTTGGACATCTCAATTTTGGAGGTTTGAACCTCTTGCATAGAAAAGGAATGGTAAGAGGATTACCAGTCATAGAGAAACCAGACAGCCTATGTGAAGGCTGCATCTTGGGAAAACAACAAAAATAAGCATTCCTAGTAGGGAAGAGTATAAGGGAAAAAGCACCCTTAGAGATTGTCCACGCAGATTTGTGTGGACCAATGCAAATGCCATCTTTATCTAGCAGTCACTATGTCTTGAAATTTATAGATGATTATACAAGAAATACATGGGCTTATTTCTTGAAACAGAAGATTGAAGTGTTTGAACAATTCTACCACTTCAAATCTCTTGTTGAGAAGCAGACTGGGCACTACATCAAAGTGCTAAGAACTGACAGAGGTGGAGAACATATCTCCAAATATTTCCTATGTTTATGTAGGTAAAATGGCATACACAAGCAGTTTACCACAAGGTACACACCACAACAAAACGGTGTTGCAGAAAGGAAGAACAAGACCATTATGGACATGGTCATAAGTATTTTGAAGGAAAAACATTTTCCATATGAATATTGGTCTGAAGCTGTCAATTGTACAGTGTATATTTTTAATAGATGCCTAACCAAAGCTATTATGAATAGATTCTCGGAAGAAGCATGGAGTGGGAAAAAGAATTTTGTCACTCACATGAAAGTATTTGGATGTGTGGCATATGCACATGTCTCGTATCAACTAAGGAAGAAGTTGGACAACAAGGGGGAGAAGTGTATCTTTGTTGGATACAGTGATGAGTCCAAGGCCTACAAACTCTATAATCCATCCACCAAGAAAGTTATAATTAATAGAGATGTGAAATTTATTGAAGAAGAAGTTTGGGATGGAAGCTTCGAGAAAACAGTGAATGTGAAGACATGTGTATCTCACGAAGAGCAAGAGGAATTGATTGATGAAAATAATTCCTCCATGGTGGCTCCTCCTCCACTTACACAAGCACAACAGAACACACCACAAGAAGGAAATAAAACAGCCTTGAAAAATTAAGGAAGTGCTTCTCCAAGCACACCACAGGGATTTAGAAACTCCCTCGAGTTCAAGTGAAACTCCAAGCACACGAGGAAGACCAAGATTCATAAATTTGAGTGAAATTTATGAGTAAGAAGTTGATAATAATAATGGTCTGAATTCTTTATTTTCTTTGTTTTGTCATGTTGATGACCCAATTCATTTTGAAGATGCAGTAAAAGAAGAAAAATTGATTGAAGCAATGAATGAAGAGATTGGTGCGATAGAAAAGAATGACACATGGGAGTTAGTGGACCTCCCAAAAGGTAGAGAAGTCATTGGAGTAAAATGGGTCTATAAGAGCAAGAGCAACATTGAAGGCAAAATAGAAAGGCATAGAGCAAGACTTGTTGTCAAAGGCTACAAGCAGCAACAAGAAAGAGATTATGAAGAAACCTTTGCACCAGTTGCAAGGATGGAAATAGTGCGGACATTGTTGTCCATTACAGCACAACAAAAGTGGAAAGTCTACCAAATGGCTGTGAAGTCACCATTCTTGAATGGAGTGTTGAAAGAGGAGGTATATGTTGAACAACCTCCAGGCTATGAGATTGAAGGCCAAGAGCACAAAGTCTACAAATTGAAGACAACTCTTTATGGGCTGAAGCAAGCACCAAGAGAATGGTACAATAGAATTGATGATTACCTGATAGAAAAAGGGGTTCGAAAAATGTGATGGTGAACCCACACTCTACATTAAAGAAAATTATGGTAATATCCTTGTTGTTGTTTTATATGTAGACGATTTAATTTTCATAGGCAATGAAGTTTCTATCATTGCTGATTTTAAAGAAGTCATGAAGAGTGGATTTGAAATGACTGACTTGGGTTTATTGAGATACTTCTTGGGCATAAAAGTAAAGAAAAATGAAAAGGGAATTTTTATTTCCCAAGAAAAATATGTTGTAGAATTTTTAAAGAGATATAACTTGCAGCACAACAAAGCAACAGTAACTCCAATTTTCATGGGGTTAAAATTAAGCAAGGAAGATTCCAGCAAGAATGTCGATCTGACATTATACAAGAGCATAGTTGGCAGTCTAATGTATTTGACTGCAACTAGGCCTAATATTATGTATGATGTAATTTTAATTTCCAGATTCATGGAAACACCAAAGGAGACACATTGGCAAGAAGCCAAAATAATTCTGAGGTATGTGAATGGAACAAAGGAGTATGGTGTTCTATACTCCTCAACTGATAATTTTAAGTTGATTGGTTAGACTGATATTGATTAAGCTGGAAGTTTAGATGATAGAAAGAGAACATCTAGGTATGTGTTTCATTTGGGATTGGGAGCCATTTCATGGGCTTCCAAGAAGCAACCAATAGTTTCTTTATCAACAGCAGAATCAGAATATGTGGCAGCAACAACAACAGTATGCCAAGCAATTTGGATGAGAAGGACGTTGAGAGATTTATGTCCTGAGCAAGACAAAGGAACCACAATTTATTTTGATAATAGCTCTGCAATAGCATTATCATATAATTCTATTTTCCACAATAAAACAAATAATATTGATGCAAAATATCATTTTATAAGAGAATTGGTTAACAATGGTGAGATTGTTTTGCAGCATTGTAGGACAGAAGAACATTTTGCTGATACCCTCACAAAGCCATTGGCACAGAAGATTTTTGAGTATCTCATAAAATGTCTGGGAATGACTGATGGCAGAAGTTGTGATTTAGGGGGAGTGTTGGAATTTTACTCCCAACCACAGCCATGAAAAAGTAGTGGCGCAGCCCACAATTTCATCAATTTTGACAGCACGAAGGACAGTAGCAGATCCAAGGATCTGAAGGCATTTTTTACGCTACCACAACAAAACACAGTACAAGCCATACTCTGCGTTTAAATTTTACCCACCACATTTGACTTACCTTTTTATTTTTCCTGCATCGCAAACTTATTACCTTACCTCTTAACGCCTTTGCCACATAAGTTAAATCCCCGCCAGTACGATATCGGCTAGACCTACCATAGATCCAACCACATTGCAAATGACCATTTCCTTTGTATTTTACATTTCGCAGTTACCATAGTTTACCACGTCACCGCCCACACTTCTCAAACCTTAATTCTTAGCCATAAGCCTCACTGCATGTTAAGTTAAGTTTCCGCCGATGCGATATCAGCAGGACCCACAACCTCATCACACTTCCAAAGATTTATCACTTACCTTTTAAGCCACCCGCAGAGCACACTTCACAAGTTTTAATTTTTACCTTTTATGTTGCCCGCAAGTTATTTTATTTTGTTTTCAATGCGATCGCAACAGGGGGCACGTGTCAAGCTTAGGAGGGCAACGCATTTCGCACGTCGCAAGTTTTACCACTTACCTTTCTGCAGCCGCAAGTTATGTTATTTTTCTTGCGATGCAATATCGCTATCACATATCACAATCACCAAGATTTAAGTTTACCTCTGGACCGCCCGCAAGCTAAGTTATTTTGGGTGTGATGCGATAAGTGCCACATCACTATCGCACATCACAGCCCGCAAAGTTTAAAGAATAGCGCAAGAGTTAAAAGTACAATTCGTCGATTTGTGCGGATGCGATGTGGACCAAAATTGCATTGCATAAAATTTGAAGTTAGCCAATTTGTGTTTTTGAACACGTTTTTGTGTGATTTTTGTGTATAAGAAGGAATATTTCTTGCATGTTGATTAAATGAAGAAATGGGTCTTTTTGACGGCCCCAGGACAAACATTTGTTGAACGTTCATTCAACATTGAAGGAGCATTGATTAGAATTAGGTTTTTACAGGCTTCCACCATTTTGATATAAGCAATGTAATTTCAATCATTTAAAGAGACAACGAGTTGAATAGAAAAAAAATTTTGTTCCTCTCCTGTGTTTTTACACTACCTGTGTGTATTGACTGTTAATTTCCACATTTTTATTTGAAGTCTCTGTGTTGTGGGGGAAACACATATCCTCTATCTAATTTTATTCAGACATTCCAACAAAATCCACACCCCTTTTTGCCAAATTATACAAATATTTACATAACTTTTCATTCAATAAAATTTATGGTATCACAGAGTAGTTTATTCTTCAACCATAATAGGCACACACTATTATGAATTCTTATCTGCTATTGTGGAATTTACTTTCAAATGAAATACCAGTCTGGAATCTAATCCAATACTGATATTAGAACTTCTATTAATATTTCTAGGTGATCAAAGAGTAAATTAAGGTAGACAATGAGCCAAAAAAATTAGAGCACAACCCTGAGGCGAGGGGTCCCAACAGCGGCAAGATCATGTGCTCTACCCACTTCGCTCGAGTTCCTGCCCATTCATCTTATCAGGAAGTGTCCAGTCAAAACAGTGCAATAGCTACACCAATAGAAACATTCCCAGCTGCTCTCCCGAAATACTCTTCTGCCTACTCCAAACTAAATCCACTCACAGTTGCAAACTTTTTCATCAAGGGAGAATCCATTCATGAATCTCTCAGGCACGAACCTTTCGACATCCTCCCATGATTTTTGGTTCCTTTCGATCGCCCAAGATTTACCAAAACGCAAGCGTTTATGGGAATTTAATATCAAAGGATCATATTCATTCATCATCAAGACATCAATACATTCTCACTGATCATCATCAACTATACTCCATCATATTTACTTATTTAAAATTAGTTAGAGAAAATTGTTAAATTTAAGATTTTGTGATTTATAATTTAGATAAATATTTTTCTAATTAATAACATTATTAATATCAAATATTAATATTTACTTATTTAAAATTAATTACAGAAAATCGTTAAATTTAAGATTTTTTTATCTATAATTTAGATAAATTTCTTTCGAAATAATCACATAATTAAAACCAAATCGTAATGATGTGATTAATCCAAAAAACATTTATCTAAAATACAGAATACACTTCAATTTTTACTTGCATAGAGTATGGCTTTTATGTTGTCTTGTGTAAATTGGAAATCCATAAATTTATCTACAGAGGCTGCAAGAAAAACATCTACTAGATCTCATGTCATTCTGGGCAAGGTGTTCCTCTATTACTTTCTCTAGTAACTCATCTTGTATGCAATGTATTTCCTTAAAGATTCATTTGAGACCTTGTAAATCAATCCAGGCCAAGTATGGTATATAATCTCTGACATTAAAAGCACAGCCGACCACAAGAAAACATTCCTTGATCATTGAATTGATTCCTTTACTACCAATAGAGTATTTTTTACAGTAATTTCTACCGAAGGTCATCCTGCACATTATATCACTCACAATGGTTGACATGCTTTTGCTAATGTTTACGGAATGAGCTAAATCAGCAGAAATAGAATGAATCATAGCAGAGACCTCTTCTTCTCTTATAAATCAGAAGTAATCCAAGCATATAGAGCTCAGCAACTGTAAAAAAAACACCTTATGGGCTTTCCTCCAGTAAGCACCATACGGATCAAAACCGATATCGTTGCAATTTTAACAAATATAATTACCAGCCGGAGATGGAGTTCTCCTAGCGAAAATCAGATCATGTGTCTTGAGAAACTCCTTGGCCATATCAGGTGAAGAGACGACTAAGGTAAGTGCAAATCCCACGCGGAACGACATTAGAGGCCCAAATTTGAGAGAAAGAGATGTCAGTGCTTGGTGCGGAAGCTTTCCCAGCAGGTGCAGATTTCCTATGATGGGCAGAGGGAACGAACCGAGGGGTAGCCTCATATTTATTCCCTTGACGAAGAAGCTCCATGCCACCACCACCAATGCAATGACAACACTCGCAAGTTTCGTATAAAACTCAAGGCATTTCAGAACGGGCCTCTCAGATCCTAACTCGTTCACCATTTTGACTTCTATGAAATATTGTGTGGTATTGTTTCAGGTCAAACAAATTTATTTTCTTCCATTGAAGGCATATAAATCTTAGAACCACATCTTCTCCCCATCTATGAGCCTCTTCAGAGCTAATATACCAGGTATCCTACAGCTAATCTCAGTGGGAAAGGTAAACTCCCTGAAACACATAATTTCCATTTTGAATCTCACAGAGAATGAAATATAGACAAACTGAGTTTCAGTCAAATAAGGCAAATGATAATTTTAATGTTCACAGAATATAAACTTATGTGCCTCAAAGGGAAAAGTGAAGTTGGGAAACAGATTTATCACTAGCATTAGTGACAAAAATGGAAAATGAAATTTTGAAAGATGAAGGGGGAGATATTATTCATAATCCAGATGGGATCCCACAAAGAAATATGATTAGAGCATTGACTTCATTTATTTTAGAACATTGGTGTGGAGGAGAAGTAGAAGTCGAAAATAAGCATGAGATGATTGTCATGAACCTTAAAAGCTATAGAATGTCCCAGTATGAAGAATTTCACAGGGATTAGATTCAAAGAATATATGAAGTCAAGGATAGAAAAATAATCTTATGAAAACATTTCTATTTGGAAGCCTTGCCTTCAAAATTTGTTGATTACCTCAGACAACAAGATGCCTTCCAAATACCTTTTGAATCTTGCACTTGGGGAGAAATTTATAGCATTATAACCAGGGTCCTTGTAGGATTATGAACAAGCATGAAAGTAAAAAAATATCTCCAAAAAATATCCATACTACCAGATAACAGATCTATCTGTAGCAAATATGGCTTATCCATAGATGACCCCACAGTGAAAAGGAGAAAAGCTAAAAATAAGGCCAAGAAAGAAAATGTAGAAATTTGCTGAATAATGAAGATTTATCCACTGAGATTATCCTGATCATACACTAATTCAAATTCATGTATAACACATAACCTCTTCTACAATTGATCATCAATATGTGGAAATAGAAACAGTCGCATGCGCACATAAACACAATAATCAAACACACATCTGACACAGTATGTAATGGGGAAAGGTTATAGCTGAAAACCCCCAACTATTTTGTATATTATAATAGAAGAGAACATGTAACAATATCAATATAATACTCCTCACAAGTACTCAATATTGTCTCCAAAGGTTACACACAAACTAGCTCAGTTTTGAACAAGTCACACGTTCAAAACTCATCCACCATTTGCCTGCCTCTATTGCGCAATCCAAGTTGGTTGAATGAGAGATCCAAGTTTGAATCTCCTTGGCTTCAACTGCACAATCCTCATGGGAAATCTCCTCCAATGCTTGTGCAAGTGTCATGCACAACTAATGTCACAACTAATAGCAAACTCACCCTTTCATCTACCTCTTCTACTGGTCTTCACTGAACTGTTCATGCACTGTAGTCAACTGATGTGTTCTTGAGTTGAATGATGAGTTAATAATTAGTGAATTAAATAATATTTAATTCACTGCACTCATCTCTAGTGTATTAGCCAGTTAAACTAAACACAACTAGTTCAACTAAGTTAAACAGAACACAACTCCACCAACTGTCTCATCAACTCCACCAAACTCCGCCACTTGAGTTCTAACTGAATTCAACCATGCATGAGCTCACCAAACCTCTAGGAATAGTGTAATTCCTTCTGTCAGGTGCATGGGCCACATCCGTAGCTCCAACTGAAGTGCTGCAAGAGGATAAACTGAAGTTTATAGTCCAAATATTATTAAGAGCTAATAATATTCGACTGATCTATTTTTAGACTGGCAGTCTAAAAATAGACTTCGCCCAGTATGTCTAAAAATAGAAGTCCATATATTTTTACCAACTTGACCAACCATCCACAAATAGCATCCTGCAACTCATAGACCATGATCCATATGTCTAAAAATAGACTTTGCGCCAAAAATAGCCTGCGGGCCCACTTAGTGAAGGCGACTTCATTTCACTAAGCTCCATCATATTTTTGCATTTTCAACACTCCCTCTCAACAAGATATGGATTATCTGCAACCCCTATCCTGCCTCTGTGGTATTCAAATTTTCTCTGGCAGTGACATGTGTCAAGATAACATCACATTCCTCATTGTTCTCAATATGATTCTCATTGCACACAATCTACGTGTAATTGTTTGGTAACGATGTGTTTGGATATCATGAAGTGTTTGGATTAGCCAAAATTTTAATGCAACTGCGGATTTATCCATGATAAATCGATGAAGTAAGTGCGGCCCAAACGGTCAACGGATCTTCCTCATCCAAATAGCCTCGCATGCAGCCAAGCTTGCTGCCATGTACTCGGCCTCTGCTGAACTGAGTGCCACGGATCTCTGCTTCCTGCTGTACCAGGAAACTGCTGTCGACCCGATACTGAAGACTCCTCCAGATGTGCTCTTTCTGTCCGTTGGGCTCCCCGCCCAATCTGCATCAGTGAAGTCAGAAAGCTTCACTCCATCCTCCTATCTGTACCACAAACCATATCCTGATGTGCCACTAAGATAACGCAATACATGCTTGCCTGCCTTCCAGAAGAACTTGGTAGGCTTAACCATAGCTTGTGAAAGCTGGTTAACAGCATAGCATATATCGGGTCGTGTATTGACCAGATACATAAGCGACCCCACCAACTGTCGATAGACAGTGGCATCCACTACCTCTGCTGAAGTAGCATCCTTCTTCCTCCAACCACCAAGAAGAGGAGTATCAACAGGCTTGCAGCCATGCATGCTGAACCTCTCCAGTATCTCCCAGGCATACTTACCCTGAGAAACAAACATTCCACCACTACGCTGCCAAATATCCAATCCCAGGAAATAATGAAGGAGGCCCAAGTCCTTCATCTCAAACTCTCTAGCAAGATCCTCCTTGCATGAAAGTATCAACAGCTCATCACCTGTCAAGATCAGATCATCTACATATAGTACAATGATCAGCAAATTCCCCTCCACCACAATATGGTACAGGTTAGGATCTGCCTCACTCTTGGAGAATCCAAGTCTGGTGAAATAACTATCTATCCGTGTGTACCAAGCACGAGGTTCTTGCTTCAACCCGTACAGTGCTCTCTTGAGTCGGCAAACATGCGACTTACTGCTGAAGATCTCGAAACCTTCAGGCTTCTCTATGTACACCTCCTCCTCAATGACTCCATTGAGGAACGCAGTCTTCACATCCATCTGATGGATGTGCCATCCCATCTGCGCTGAGAGAGCTAGGATCGTCCGTATGGAAGAGTACCTTGTGACAGGTGCAAATGTCTCCTCATAATCGATCCCCTCGATCTGTGAGAAGCCACGGGCAAAAAATCTTGCCTTGTACTTCTCCACACTCCCGTCAGCCGCCTTCTTCACTTTGTAGATCCATCGCGAACCCACCACTGATTTCCCTTCCGGCCGCGGGACAATTTCCCATGCATTGTTTTTGACAATCGAATCATACTCTTCCACCATGGCATCTACCCATGCGGGTTCCTCCACAGCTTCCTAGAAAGAGGATGGCTCTGTCACGACACATTTTCTCACAAGAGCCATGTATCCAGTGTACCGGTCCGGTGACTGTCTCTGTCTGCGTTGTGCTATAGGTGGTCCTACAACCCTCTCTGCATCTTGAGCCAGTCGCTCAGCTTCTATAGTGCGCTTTCACCCTCTGATGGTTGGCACTGCATGAGTGGTTTATTCCACTCCATGAACTTCCTCTTGTGGCTGATCCACATCCAGAAGCTCGTCCTTAGGAACTAATAGCTCCTCATCTGCATGCAAGTGTGGCTCCCTATCAAGCGAACACTGCATGGCTTTCTCCTCCTAAAATTTGATATCCTGTCGCACAATAGTCTTGCGACTGTCTGGAAAATACACACGATAGTTGTGGGGCATATCAGTGTACCCCACAAATATCCCAACCTCTGCGGTCGGATCCATCTTCTTTCTGGTGTCCTTCGTCACATGCATGTAGACAGGTGAGCCAAAAATCCTCAGATGAGAAATATCAGGCCTCTTGCCAGAAAACGCCTCCTCTGGTGTACTCATGCCAAGTATCTTGTGAGGAAAACGGTTCTGCACATACACTACAGTATTGCATGCCTCAGCCCACAAGTGAAGGGGTAGGCCCTGATCATGCAACATCGCCCATGCAGCACCCACGATAGTTCTATTCTTCCGCTCAACCACCCTGTTCTGCTATGGGTTATGGGGTGCGATGAGCTCTCTCTGAATCCCTTCTACGCTGCAAAAGTCCTTGAATTCAGTAGAGATGAATTCACCACCATTGTCACTCCTAAGCACCTTCACATGCTTCCCTGATTCCTTCTCAACCAGTGCCTTGAATTCACAGAACTTTGAATATGTCTCATTCTTCTTCTGCATGAAGAAGATCCAGCACTTCCGAGAGAAATCATGAACAAAGATCACATAGTAATTGTGCTTTGCTGTCGAAGCTACTGAGAAAGGACCACACATGTCTGTGTGAACTCTCTCAAGGATCATCGTGGCGCGACTATCCTTCTCGTGAAAGGTGACTTTCACATATTTTCCCAAGGTACACCCCTTGCACTGATCTGACTGCGCAAGAGTGCCCTTATGAAGCCCAGTAGAAATCTGCTGCAGGATCTTCAAAGCTCCATGGTGAAGGTGGCCCAATCTCCTGTGCCACAGCTCGCCCTCATCATCCCGGCTCACCACTTCTCCCGCCTTGCATGCCATTGCTGCGTAGCCATCTACTTGCAACTGATAAAGGTTCTTGACTCGAACCCCTATCTTCTGGGTTTCTCCAGTAGTCTTACTGCGTAGGAAAGCCTTTCCTTCGCTGAAGACCACATCATACCCCTTGTCTTCCAACATTGCCACAGAGATCAGATTCTTCATCGATCCTGGAACATGCAATACTTCCTTCAATACAAAGGGTTTACCAGACTCCCTCTCAAAGGAAATGGTACCGATACCGGTCGCACCGTATCTACCATCATCGCCCATCTCGATGTGCACTCCAAGATCTTTTTCTTCCAAATCTGAAAACAAATCTTGATCTCCTGTCATGTGAAATGATGCACCACTGTCCAAGAACCATACTGATCCCATCACACTTGATACCAAGCATGCGATCAGTGAAAAATCCAGTTCGAACTGGGAGGCCAGTGCCTCTACCACTGCAGATCCAACAGCCTTCTTATTTTTCTTCTTCTGCGGACAATTTGTGGCATAGTGTCCATGCTGGTGACAGTGAAAACACTTCACCTTGGACATGTCTTGCTTCTTGCCTTTCACACCAGACTGAGAATCTTTCTTGCTCTTCCCCTTCTTTTCTTTGGCAGCCAAAGCGCAATTTTCTTCATCAGATACCTTTGATGAAGATCCGTCCCTCGTAGTCCGCCTTATCTCCTCCTGCATGAGATCTGCCCAAAGTCACTCCCATCCCGGAAACTTCTCCCGACCATTGACAGAGTCCTGATAGGAATGCCAAGCCTTCAGAAGACCAAGGAGAGCTAGGTCCACCAAGTCCTCCTCATCGACAGTCACCCCCACACTTCCCAGCTCATCTCTGCATTGAGTGAACTTCGTGAGGTACTTGGCGATACTGTCGCCTTTCTCCATCTTAATGTTTTTGAGTTTATCCTTGAGCGCCAACTTCCTTTGGTCGCTCTTTCTCTGGAATAAGTCTGTCAACACTTTCCACATCAAATGTGGAGAATCTTTTCCATGCAGGCTAGATACAATGTGATCCTTCACGCCCTCCAACAGAATCCTTCGACATTTTTCCATCTTCTTTTGCCAAGCCTCAACTTCAGCAGGATCAGTAGGATTTTGGACATCCATATCTACGAAATCCTTCAGCCCGTTATCTTCTAATACTGCCTCCATCCGATCTTTCCATGCAACATAATTCGAACTGCCTTCAAGGGCATATTCGAGTCGCAAACCGTTGAAAGACATTTCAACTCCGACACCAAGAAAACAATCTGCTGCAAAATTCGAATTCCAAGCTCAAAAGTCAACTGCTTCTGGATCTGTGAGAACAAATTATTTCTAGCACAGAGATCGACTATATGGGCATTTACTGGATATATCACCTTTCAGAGAAAGGATGGATCCAGAGGCTACCTAACCCGATACAGACTCTGTCTACCGAAATAAAATTGTAGTCACTGTAATAGATCCCGATGATCAATTTTGCTCCGATACCATGTAGAAATTTGCTGAATAATGAAGATTTATCCACTGAGATTATCCTGATCATACACTAATTTGAATTCATGTATAACACATAACCTCTTCTACAATTGATCATCAATATGCGGAAATAGAAACAGTCGCATGCGCACATAAACACAATAATCAAACACACATCTGACATAGTATGTAATGGGGAAAGCTTATAGCTGAAAACCCCCAGCTATTTTTTATATTATAATAGAAGAGAGCATGTAACAATCTCAGTACAATACTCCTCACAAGTACTCAATACTGTCTCCAAAGGTTACACACAAACTACCTCAGTTTTGAACAAGTCACAGGTTCAAAACTCATCCACTATTTGCCTGCCTCTATTGCGCAAACCAAGTTGGTTGAATGAGATATCCAAGTTCGCATCTCCTTGGCTTCAACTGCGCAATCCTCATGGGAAATATCCTCCAATGCTTGTGCAAGTGTCATGCACAACTAATGTCACAACTAATAGCAAACTCACCCTTTCATCTACCTCTTCCACTGGTCTTCACTGAACTGTTCATGCACTGTAGTCAACTGATGTGTTCTTGAGTTGAATGATGAGTTAATAATTAGTGAATTAAATAATATTTAATTCACTCCACTCAGCTCTAGTGTATTAGCCAGTTAAACTAAACACAACTAGTTCAACTAAGTTAAACAGACACAACTCCACCAACTGTCTCATCAACTCCACCAAACTCTGCCACTTGAGTTCTAACTGAATTCAACCATGCATGAGCTCACCAAACCCCTAGGAATAGCGTAATTCCTTCTGTCATGTGCATGGGCCACATCCATAGCTCCAACTGAAGTGCTGCAAGAGGATAAACTGAATTTTATAGTCCAAATATTATTAAGGGTTAATAATATTTGACTGACCTATTTTTAGACAGGCAATCTAAAAATAGACTTTGACCTGTATGTCTAAAAATAGAGGTCCATCTATTTTTACCAACTCGAGCAATCATCCAAGAATAGCATAACGCAACTCCTAGACCATGCTCCATATGTCTAAAAATAGACATAGTCTAAAAATAGACTTTGCGCCAAAAATAGCCTGCGGGCCCACTTAGTGAAGGCGACTTCATTTCACTAAGCTCCATCATCTTGTTGCATTTTCAACAGAAAAAATACAAGGATACAAATAATATATACAAAGGAAAAAGAAAGTAACCAGAATACGGTACTACAAGTATGTTCCAAAGACACACTATTATAAGCCTAAGGATATCCACTTGGAAACACAAAAAAGATATCAGTTGAATAAACTGACCTATTGGCTCTGTGTCCAA
Source organism: Pinus albicaulis (assembly GCA_034641835.2). Lineage (NCBI taxonomy): Eukaryota > Viridiplantae > Streptophyta > Pinopsida > Pinales > Pinaceae > Pinus > Pinus albicaulis. Next base: position 1,157,791,986 of record CM076570.1, on the reverse strand, counting down.
CAAGGAAATACTTCAAATCTCTACCCACAAGAAGGTGAATCCAAAAATAATAGAGGAAAAAGGTCTTTTGAAGCAGCAAAGAAGAAAAGAGCAGAAAAGACTGGAAGCAAGATGCCAAACACATGCTTCAAGTGTGGTTCCAAGAACCATAAGTAATAAGACTATCCAAGCTTCCGACACAGAGAACAAATACCAAAACAACAACTCTGCTCTTCCTTAGAATACTCATAAAGTTTTTCTTTAGAATATTCTGAAGAAGAATTAAATATTCATATGAATGAATGAAATTGCGCTGATTCAGATGATTTCCACTGTGATTCAAACAGTGGATTAGAAATATCCTATGATGAAGAAGACTTTGTTTCTGAAAAGAAATAAAAATAAAAAATTATTATGGAGCAAACTATAAGTGATGAAAAGGAAAAAGTACTCACAAATATCAGAGTGCTAACAGAAGGAGAAATGAAAGAAAAATTACTCGAAACTTTTCTAAATACTATGTATAAAAATCAAAATAGAAGTAGCACGACTACTTAACATAATCTTAGGCATTAGTTATTGATGCCTCATTTTAAATAAATACAAGAGCCTTTTAGAGAAGTCAATAGTAATCCAAAGTTAGATCCTTAACATTAGGAGAAATCATCCAAGAGATTCATAATCTCAAGAAGGAGATCTCCTCCTTGAAAAAAAAATTCTCTGAAATAGAAAAAGGGAAAGCACCTGAAGATGAAGAATTTTTTAGCAATCCAAATATAGAGATCTTTTATGGTTTTAGAGATATGCGAATCATGAATATCCAATATCAACAACATCATGTTATGTTGGATATTTGTATAAATGGTGAAAGCAGATATCAATATATTAAATTCAAAAGTAATTCCTACAAAATATTGGGTAAAATATTTTAGACATGTAATTGGATTGGGAAAAAAAAAATTTATATGAAATTCCTCTGGCTTCTATCTACTTCAAGGAATATTGTATAAAACTGAAATATGTTGTTGTTGACATTCCTATTGATTATATCTTAGAAAAATTATTTTTGGATGCTATAGAACCAAATGGATCAGTCAGATTAAACTAGCAATTGCACCAAGAGGCGCAAAGGAACGCTGAGGCGATAGATATGTAAGGGAAGTAATTTAATGAAAATAAAAAGTTTGTGACGATATGGAATATTGGATTTTAAACCGTCAAACATATTTTTTTTTTGTGTTATCCCTAGCTAGGTAATATAAACTGTATATGTAAATATGAAAATGTCTTGAATTTGTGTCTATGTAACCCACAGTCCCAGTATTCCTTCAAATTTTGATTGCAACCTGTGTGTAAATGCACTCAACAACTTCATTTTCCAAGCAACCCCATAGTCTGGCAAACTCGCGCTATTTCTAACTTCTGACTTGGCAATTTTAAATAAACAATCTGGGTTATTTTATTAATTCAACAATTCCTTAGTGGTGATAACCCTCATAAGCACGCAACATGCCCTTTTATTTAAAGCCAATGTTCAATATTCAAATGTGGAACTCTTATCAAAGGTCATGAATTCCCATATGCATCGAGCAAACCTACATATGGGATTAAACCAAGTCAATGGTCCGCTATACCTTCGAACCATATCAATACTTTTCACCTTTGAAATTCAATTGACTTCAATCCGAGTCACTCCTACAATCGTGCCCTTCCTTCTTTCAGACCTCTGGCCAAAGCTTATATATCAGCTTAGTTTAAGGAACATTCAAATCAATATTCGAATCTGAACTTGCCCCAATGGCAGTCTTTGATTAAAAAACACACTACGGCAGCGTTATTTTACGAAACCACCCTAGGCTTACGTGTCAATCACAAGGGTGTATCGCGTTTGTTTTACAGAAACCGCTCACTGCCTTATGACTTGTGCGAAAACCGCCTTTTGCATCCAGAAACCGCCATCACTCTTTACACAAGGTCCCACTTGGTACTTCAAGGTTCCGCCTATGGTTTATTGCATAGTTCGATCTCAGCCTTCATAATAACACTTCCAACACTGATTCAATACACCTGTGTGATCAATAAATTCCGGGTTTGTGCGTCTTCCACAACAAAACCTCATTGCTCTCATCAGTACCTCACTCAGATTAAAGTCGCAATTTTTGTAGTGCTTGGGCTACCACTGGCGATAATTCCCGGTTAACACATCAAAGGTAGGGAGTTCCTTTTACCAATGTAAGCTGACATCCATAGATCAACTGTTCGGATTCAACGAGGAAGTAGAATTCGCTCCTTAGGAGATTTTATGCAGAGTTAACACAAATAGGGGATTTATGTTGCGTTTCGTGAATCCCATAGCGATTCCCTTCGACCTTCCTTGAGATTGTATCCAGAAAGAAATTAAAGCAATTCTCCGCAGCATGTACAACCCGACACTTCACGAAGGGGAATCCTCCTTCAGTTTCTGAAGGATAATTACACCCTTAACTGAATTGACTCGAATAACAGTGTTGAGTCTGATGCGTTAATTAACTTTCCAAGGGTATGTGGCGGCACCTCCTCTACAGTGGATTCTAAGAGCAATAAACTGCTGCAATTGATTTCGTTTAAGAGGGAGGAGAGTTATAATGGTAGAAAACATTGGGAGATCAAATCCACTCACATCTCTGCTCTCAGACATGCATAATAATACACCAAATTGCTAGCCTGAAAAGCCAAGGATGCTGCCAAATTAGTTTGCACGAATTTCTTTGAGTTTAGAGGTGCTACCACATGTTGTATTCTCCCAAATCAACTTTGCAATTGCCTCGTCGCCTTTCCTCTATGTTCCTATGGAAAACCCTGCAAAACAGACCGTTAATACCTTGCAAAAATGTTTCTCGTTTCAAAAGTCTATCCCCGCAGGCCGTCTCTTCTGATGCGTAGGCAAAGCTGACAGTTTTGGTGGCCGAGAAGTTGGGGAAGGCGGTCTGGAGCTGCTTCAAAGCTAGCCCAATGTGGACTGCTCCTACAATTTATCGCAGGAGGAACTCTGCAAAAAGATCTCGCTTTGCGACGCTCTCGCAAGAGGCTCAAGGTTGTCAGAAGAGCGGGTGTGGGTATAGACAATGTAGATCTGCAAGCAGCCACTGATTTTGGGGGCCTGGTCGTCAATTCTCCCACTGAAAATACCGTTGCGGCTGCTGAACACGGGATCGCCTTGATCGCATCCATGGCGCAGAACATCCCCCAGGCTGATGGATCCCCTGGGCATGATATCCACATCCTAGAAGTTTCTCGTTTTGCTTAATGAACAGAGAGCGCAGGAGGATGGCAGGGGGCCTTGAGCGCGCCTCTTCCGCGAATCGATCACTGTTAATGAGCGCGCACAGAACCGGTGCTTAGACCCCGTACACATGGCAAAATTTAACTGGTTCCATGCGCGATAGGAAAACTGTTTCTCATTGGCTGGGGTGAACAGTGTTTGCTCACCCCAAGCCCGCAAAGAAAATTCCTCCGGCGTAAAAATGGTAAGTTTGGTTTCTTCATATATGTACCAAATTCAAATGGTAAGCGACAAACAATTAATTTACCCTTTATATCCACACCCAAGGTATCTACTATGCTACATGCAAAGCAACAGATTGAAAAAGAAAAAAATAAACTAGAAGAGCTCAAGGTGCTAAAAACCACCATGAAAATAGGAGACTATCTTCAAACTCCTATAATTAATCAAGGAATCTCAACCTTTATATTACAAATAGAAAGATAATTATGTGCTGAAGAACAAAATACCTTTTGGCATAGAAAACAACATTTTGTGGAATTGTCATATAAAGAAGATTATGAGGGAAACCATGTAAAAGGCGAGAAATTCCAATGAATAAAGAATAAAAAGATCCATGTCAAAAGGAAATAGTAAGCCTATTAGAAAAAGGGTTAATCAGGGAATCCAGTAGCCCTTGGAACTGTTATGGATTTTATGTCAATAAACATTCAGAATAGATAAGGGGAGTTCCAAGACTAGTTATAAATTACAGACCCTTAAAATATGTCCTTGCAAATAACAATTATCCTATTCCCCATAAGGAAAATATCATAGCAAGAATATCAGGGGCTAAATTGTTTTCTAAATTTGATATGAAATATGGATTCTGGCAAGTTTTAATAAAATAATAAGATATATTCAAAACAACTTTCAGTGTCCTTGTAGGACACTATGAATGGAATGTGATTCCTTTTCGACTCAAGCATGCTCCCTCCAAGTTCCAAAAAGTCATGGATACCATCTTTAAACCCTATTTTGATTGGTTATTGGTCTATATTGATGATGTATTGGTTTTTTTCCAAAAATGTCCATGAACATTTTAAGCATGTTCAAAGGTTTGCTCAACTAGTCAAACACAAAGGCATGGTGCTTAGTAAGAAAAAGATTGAAATCTTTCAAACAAGTATCAAATGGGACACACAATCAAATATGGGAAAATCAATCTATAAAAGAATGCTTTAGAATTTTCTAACAAATCCGCAGATGATATTACTCAAAAAACCCAATTGCAGAGATTTTTGGGTTGTTTTAATTATGTAAGAATTTTTTATAAATATTGCACCAAGGAAAAGATATTACTCAACCAAATACTACAAAAACATCTACAGCCATGGTCCCCTACACATACATAAGCAATAAAAAGAATCAAAGTAAGGTAAACACTCTCCATACTCTTCATATTGTTGATGAATATTCTCTTAAAATTGTTGAAACAGATGCCAGTGACATAGGGTGGGGAGGAATACTAAAGCAGAAAAAGGAAGGAGAAGAGAAAATTGTCTAGTTCGTCTTAGGAACTTGGAGCTCGTATGAGAATAAATATTCTACTATAGAGAAAGAAGTAAAAGAAGCATGGAATTTCATTGACAAATTTGATGTCCACCTAATTCATAAAAAGTTTCTTTTAAGGACTGATGCCTCTTCACTAAAAAAGGTCCTGAGCAAAGACATAAAGAAACCAAGAGAAGCTAAGTTTGCAAGGTGGCAGTCTATATTTACAAATTTTGATTTTGATGTCGAACATATTAAAGGAGAAAATAATTGTTTACCTGAATTTTTAAGTAGAGAATACTTAATTCAGGTATACAATTTCATGGTAAGAGTAAGATAATGGGATCCTTCCCAAAAAACAGAAACTTTGAGGAGTATTCATGAAGAACATAGTTGGGAAGAATAAGAAACTATAAACCCACATGGCAGTTAAGAAATACAAAGTTATTAGATGAAAATTTACAATCTCATTTAGACATACATCATTTAGTACCAGAGAGAAAACTCTATCCCAAAGGGAGTAAATGGATACACAACATGGTGTATTAAAGGAGTATGTTATCTACATATTTGGCCCAAGAATCTTTATTTAAATATTTTCATGATATAAATAGGATCTGGACAGAAGGAAGTAACCAAAGAAAAAAAATTCATAAGTATTTTGTCATAAATAGGACTAGGTGGCCAACCTAGTATGATATGACTGAAATGTGGCCACAGGCTAATCCATCCGTTATTTTTCCAGATACCATATATAACTTTACTGACTACAAAAAGTTATGGTGGGACATTATGAATGTAGATGGAAAAGAAGAAGTTGATTATACCAGGGTCAAGTTTTGAGAAACATGGACTACTCAGAGACTAACGCATTGTGAATGGCTTCCATAATGTTGCAATGATTAAATATTGAATAAAACATCCATGGATCCTCTATTATTCCAATATGATTTACAAATTGCGTGTGAAATTTGTGGATTTTTAGCCGAATGTTGGCACACTCCCTGTAAAACTGTTGGAGATTTAAATAATTACCCAGATAGCCAAATTGTTGGTTAGTTTATGAAAATACATCATGAATGGTTAGTAATGACCAAGATAAAACATAAAATCATCCTAAAAAAACCAATGATCTTATGAAGCAAATATACTAAAACTTAGGACTCATGCAGATATCCCAAACTAAGATTTCCAAGAACAACACCTTTGGGAGAATAATTATGGTTCTAGTGGGCTTATCCTTAAAGTATCCACTATGTAATAATGATGTCTAGTCTCTGGACTATAGGTGACTAGTTTTCTCATGGGATTTTCTATTTTAAAAGTATCCATGATGTAAATATTTTAGAACATTCCAAACTTCTACAGTTTAAAGTTTTCTACAATATAATTTTTTCTGTGGGATTTTTTCAAATCTTCCACTGTGTAATTATGTATTGAGATTCCTTTCAGTCACGAGACTCGGAGCACTTCACTGAATTTTGATGGGATTTGACCCACACCTCAATGACTAATGGAAGATAGTACTCAATTTGTTTGTCCGATTATCAGATGCTTATCCCCTCAATATCCTATATAAGGAGGGATTTAGGCTCATTTGGGACATTTAGAGTTGGATTTTTAATTTGGAGTCTGAGAAAGAAGTTCTTGCTTCTATCTCTTTAGATTCTAAATCTGAGAAGGTTGTGCATCAGAGTGAGAGATCTGGTGAGAGCCTAAAGTGGCTAGATTCATAGGGTTTGTGTTTGGTCAAGTATGTTTTGTAAGAAGTTCAAGTTCTAAGAGAGAGTCTGTGAAAGGCCAAGTAGCCTTTAGATAGCTTCTTGTTTACCAATTCACAACATCTGACAAATGCCTTAACATTATATCTCTGAGAAAGAGAAATAATTTCTCTCTATAAAGATTTGTAAGAAAATCTTCATAAATAAATTAAGTATCCATTTATGAGTTGAGCATTTATCTAAGTACAATTGTATTTTCCGCCTGTGTTAAATTTGTTTGTTGAGGTAGTTTCTGTGAGACAAGAGTTTCACTTGAGGTTCACCAAGGTCTGAGGAACACTAGTCCATTGAAGGGAGGAAGTCGAGTGAAGGACACTAGCTTGTAAAAGTACAAAGGCTTTTGAATGGGTTCGTGTAAAGGTTCGTGTATGGATCACAGAAAAGAGACTCAACAAGGCTAATTGGTAAACATAAAGATTCGTATTGAAGCCCCTACAAAAAATTGGTTTCAGAGCCAGTAATGTCTGGTTCATTGCAGTTAGTACTCAAATCTATAACTTGATAGAAAAGGAAAGTTCTAAAAGATAAATTTATGCTTGAAGCTAAAGAACAAGTTGAAGAAAATCCATTAGGAGATATGTTCGAATCATCATCTAAAAAAAATAAAAACTTTGCTGAACTTGAATATTTAGAGATTCAGCCTGCACCCAAATGGTGTTTGCCAAGTATAGATTCGCCAGAACTATATTCTGACTTGTAAATTTTCCACCTTACAGAAGTAACTAGAATATATATTAAAGAAACTATATGTCAAATTCAAGAAAACTTTGATTCTATACAAACAATTTCTCTATTGATACTAAGAAACTTCAAAGTGAAGCTAAGCATCTAAAGACTAAATATCTACACTTGGTATGCATAAGAATAGGGATTAATGCCCTAACTCACAGAGGCCTGAATACTTGTGTGCTTGCTACAGTCAGAGATATGATTCATAATAAGTATTCAGAATTCTTAATAGGAGGGATGGTGGCTCCACCATCTAATGGACAAGTTTATTTTGATTGTTATCCGAAATTTTCTGTCTACACATTTGATGAGCATATCAAAGCTATTCTACAGCTTCAGATCCAAACAACTAGATTTGATATGAAGAAGAAAACAAGTAATATTTCTATCCAAACTCGTCGTTGTTTCAGGCACACAAATACTCTTTGTCATGTTGTCCTCCATGCTCCAATCTGAGAATCAAAATCCAATGTAGTTGTTCTAACTGATGTAAAAATTCAAAAATTAGAACATCATATTATCAAGTGGGAAGACTTAAGTTTCCCAAAACATTGGGTTGTTGATAATCCAAAAACCCTAGAAATGCAGAGAATTAATTCTACTGATAACATAGAAGGACCTTCATTTGTTGTAGTGCCCTTTCCTAGAATACCTACCATAGATCGCAGAAGACTAGACATAGTCTGTCAAGCTTTACCCTTGTATATAGATCCAAGATATGTTGATACTGCTAGTTCTTTTACACCATCTGTAAATTTCCAGCACATTGATTTATTTGAATATACCCAGATGCAGAATTTTTCTTCATTATAATTCATATGCCCAAGATGAAATCATAAATTTAATCTCAGTAGTCTTGCAGATTTTGTCATACATAAAAATCATCACCCTAGGACAGGAGAATCTCCTCCCACAACTTCTGTAAATCCTTTCCAAATCTAGAGTGTTTCGATACTCCATTTCCACATGATTCTAACCATGTAATGATGATCCATGAACTTCCTTCCTTGGAAAATGAGGACCCTCACCTGAAAGAAATGTTTGGTAAAATGTGTCCTCCCGGTATCCCTAGATATGGTCTAGGATATTTAGAACAAATGGATGATATAATTCCATAAGTATTTTTCCATAAATAGGACTAGGTGGCAAATCGGGTATGATATGCCTAAAATGTGGCCAAAGTGTGATCCATCCATTATTTTTCCAGATACTATATATAACTAATTTACTGACTACAAAAAGTTATGGTGGGACATTATGAATGTAGATGGAAAAGAAGAAGTTCATTATACCAGGGTCAAGTTTGGATCAACATGGACTACTCAGAGACTAAGGAAATGCAAATGACTTCAAAAATGGTGGAGTGATTATGGATTGAATAAAATAGCTATGGATACTCTATTCTTCCAATCTAATTTCCAAATTGAGTGTGAAATTTTTGGATTTTTAGCCAAATGTTGGCACACTCCCTGTAAAACTGCTGGAGATTTAAATAATTACCCAGATAACCAAATTATTGGTTATTTCATGAAAATATATCATGAATGGTTAGTAATGACCAAGATAAAACATCAAATTGTCCTAAGAAAACCAATGATTGTACGAAGAATATATACTAAATATTGGGACTCATGCAGATATCCCAAACTCAGATTTACAGGGACCACACCTTTGGGAGAATAATTATGGTTCTAGTGGGCTTATCCTTAAAGTATGCATTGTGTAATAATTATTTCTAGTCACTAGACTGTAAGTGACCAGTTTTCTCATGGGATTTTATGTTTAAAGTTATCCACAATGTAAATATTTTAGAAGATTCCAAACTTCTACAGTTTAAATTTTCTACAATATAAAGTTTTCTGTGGGATTTGTTCAAATATTTCACTATGTAATTATGTACTGAGATTCCTTTTAGGCATGAGAGTCAGAGCACTTCTTCAACTTTTGGTGGGATTTGACCCACATCTCAATGACTGACGGAATATAGTACTCAATTTGTCTATCCAATTGTCGAATGCTTGTCCCCTCAATCCCCTATATAATGAGGGAGTTAGGCTCATTCAGGACATTCAGAGTTGGAGTTCTATTTTTTAGTCTGAAAAAGAAGTTCTTGCTTTTATCTCTTTAGAGTCTGAATCTGAGAAGCATGCACATTAGAGTGAGAGCTCTCGTGAGAACCTACAGTGGCCAAATTCATAGGTTTTGTGTTTGTCAAGTATATTTTGTAAGAATTTCAAGTTCTGATACAGAGTCTATGAAAGTCCAGGTAGCCTTAAGGTATCTTCTTATTTACCAAGTCACAACATCTGATAAATGCCTTAAAAATCTATCTCTAGGAAAGAGCAAGAATTTCTCTCTGTAAATATTTGTAAGAAAATATTCATAAATAAAATAAGTATCCATTTCTTAGTTGAGAATTTATCTAAGTACATTTGTATTTTCCACCTGTGTTAAAATTTTCTATTGACGTAGTATATGTGAGACAAGAGTTTTACTGAGGTCTGAGGAACACTAGTCCATTGAAGGGAGGAAGCTGAGTGAAGGACACAAACGTGTGAAACTCCACAGGTTCGTATACGTGTTCGTGTATTGATCACATAAAAGAGGCTCAACAAGGTCAATTAGTCAAGAGAAAGCTACGTATTGAAGCCCCTGCAACAAATTGGTATCAGAGCGAGTAACGTCTGGTTCATTGCAATTAGTACTCAAATCAATAACTTGATAGAAATGGAAAGCTCTAGAAGATCAGCTTCTTTCAGAGAGCTTGAAGTTGAAGAACAAGTTGAAGAAAATCGATTAAGAAATATGTTTGCATCATCATTTAAAAATATTATAAACTCTGCAGAACTTGAATATTTAGAGAGTCGGTCTACACCCAAATGGTTTCTGCGAAGTACACACTCGTTAGAATTATATTCTGACTTTTCAATGTTCCACCTTAAAGTAGTAACTAGAATATATATTAAAGAAAGTATAAGTCAAATTCAAGAAACTATGATTCCGTATAAACAATTTATCTATTTGATACTAAGAAACTTCAAAGTGAAGCTAAGCGTCTGAATACTAAATATGTACACTTGGGATGCCTAAGAATAGGGATTAATGCCCTAACTCACAGAGGCCTGGATACTTTTTTTCTTGCTACAGTCAGAGATATGACTCATAATAAGTATTCAGATTCCTTAATAGGAGGGATGGTTGCTCCATTATCTAATGGACCAGTTTATTTTGATTTCTATCTGAAATTTTTTGTCTAAACATTTGATGAGCATATCAAATATATTCTGCAACATCATATCCAAAAACCTGGATTTGATATGAAGAAGAAAATAAATAATATTTCTATCCAAACTTGTGTTTGTTTCAGGCACACAAATACACTCTATTATGTTGTCCTCCATGCTCCCAGCCGAGAATCAAAATCCAGTGTAGTTGTTCTAACTAATGCACATAATAAAAAATTAGAACATCATATTATCAAGTGGGAATAGTTAAGTTTCCAATAACATTGGGTTTTTGATAATCTAAAACCCCCAAAAATGCAGAGAATTACTTTTGCTGATATCAAATAAGGACCTTCATCTATTGTAGTCTCCTTTCCTAGAAGATCGACCATAGATCACAGAAGATTAGACATAGACTATCAAGCTTTAATCATGTATATAGATCTGAGATATGTTGATACTTCCAGTTCTTTTCACAATCTGTAAATTGACAGCACATTTATTTATTTCAATATGCCCAAATAGTGAATTTTTCCTCATTACAAGTCATATGCCCAAGCTGCAATCAGAAATTTAATCTCAGTAGTCTTGCATATTCTATCATACATCAAAATCATCACCCTAGGATAGGAGAATCTCCTCCCACAACTTCTGTAAATCCTTTTCCAAATCCAAAGTGTTATGATATTCCATTTCCACACGATTCTGACCATGTAATGATGATCCATGAACTTCCTTCCTTGAAAAATGAAGACCCTCACCTTTAAGAAATGTTTTGTAAAATGTGTCCTCCTGGTATGCCTAGATATGGTCTAGGATATTTATAACAAATGGATGATCTAATTCCTCAGTGCAGATTTAACAACTTTGTTCTAGATGATTGTAAGAAGCCTTCCAATCCCGAGATGTACAATTTTTTTTCAATAATGGAAGGATGTGATAAATTTAAGATTGATACGTAGTGGATCAAAAATATGTTAAATTGGGAGCTTTATAAACACCCTGAGTCTGAAATATTTGGACTTAGCACTCCTAACCATGAGAAGGTTATATTATCACAAGAATGGAAGGCCTATATGGAAAAGACAAATATTTGATTATCTTATGATGAATGGAAAAAGAAGTTAGAATCTACAGATGTGCATATGGAAGATGTTGAATCATCCTCAAAAAAACATTCCTGGACTGCTACAAATGGCAGTAAACTTGAAAATTCTACCACTTTTCCACCTTAAAAAGGAATTATTTTAGGATAAACTCAAAACATTGATAAAGATACTCCTTTGTTCCTAAAATATGATAATTCCCTTGGCATTGATGGTAAGATACAAAAATCCAATGAACAGATAAACTGGACTAATACAGTAGTCAAGGGGTTAGAAATGATTTGTGCAAAGTCCATAGAAGTAAAAGAAATTTTTTATGGTATACAAGTCTCTGTAAATAGTATTAGTAGATCTTTGAATGATGTAAATTATTCCTGTACAGTGTTAAAATGTTTTGTTAGAGAATCTCTGTCAAAAATTGAAGATGTTGAAAAGAAGATGGATATAGGGACATAGTCTACTCAAGAGCTTAGTGAAGAATTGTATGAAAAATTTGACAAAATGCACATATCCCCAAAAGATAAGATCATTCATGTTTCTTCTCTATTTAAAATATCTCTAAATATCCAACATCCTGTCAAGCTTGTTGATAAATTTCCCTTCCTTTTTCCAAAAGAAACAACAGAAGAAAAATCTAAGCCCATAACCCTCTCTTCTCTATTTAAAGAATCAGAAAAACTAGAAAGCTCAGAACCATATCTGTTCCCCATATATGAGCCTCTTTAGAGCCAATATACTAGGTTTCCTACACCTAATCTCAGTGGGAAAGGTAAAATCCCAGAAACACATAATTTCGATTCTGAATCTCATAGAGAATGGAACATAGACAACCTAAGTGTCAGCCAAATAAGGAAAATGATAGATTTAATGTTCATAGAATATAAAATTATGTGCCTCAAAGGGGAAAATGAAGTTGAAGCATGTAAATCTATCATTCAGTGTTTTACTGGAACATTATTTAGATTGTGGGAAATAGAGTCATCGCCAGCATTAGTGACAAAAATGGAAAATGAAATTTTGAAAGATGAAGCGGGAGATATTAATCATAATCTAGATGGGAGCCCACAAAGTCATTAGGGGAATTTTGAGGTCTAAAATGGGCCTCCTAAGAAAAATGTACAACCGAAATAAACTTTATAAGAACCAATAGGATTCAAGATGATAATGTCAACCATGGGAAATGATTCACCATTTTTTAAGTAAAAGGGTAAAAAAATTAAAAAATAATAAAATAATAAAACTGCTTTTTCAACTTGTATTTTTGACTTATTTCCCAAATTGATTACTCAAATTTCAAGCAAGAGTACTCATTGGATGCAAAATTTAATTCCTCATCTAACATGTATCCATGTTGCATACTTTTGAAGGACCCTGCAGCACAAAAAATGAGAAATACATGAAAGAACGTGATTGCAATCATATTTTTCATGCATTTCTCTTTTTTCGTGTAGAAATATCCATCAAAAGTATTCAGCATGGTACTCCTTGGATGAGGAATAAAATTTTGCATCCAAAGAGTACTCCCACTCGAAATTTGAGTGAAAATTTTGGGAGATAAGTTGAAAATACGAGTTGAAAAAGTAGTTTTCTCTTTTTTCCCTCTAAAATTTGATGATGAAATCAAATCTTATTTTATTGTTTCCACTATTATTTTATAATTTCCTTAGGAGTCCCATTTTAGACCTCAAAATTCTCCTAATGCATATGATTGGAGAATTGACTTCATTTATATTAGAACATCGGTGTGGAGGAGAAGTAGAACTTGCAAATAAGCATGAGATGATTCTCATGAACCTTAAATGCTATAAAATGTCCCAGTCTAAATAATTTCATAGGGATTGGATTCAAAGAATATATGAAGTCAAGGATAGAAAAAATATCTTATGGAAACATGTCTATTTGGCAGCCTTGCCTTCAAAATTTGTTGATTACCTCAAAAAAAAAGATGCTTTCCAAATTCCTTTTGAAACTTGCACTTGGGGAGAAATTTATAGCATTATAACCAGGGTCCTTGTAGGATTATGTAGAAGCATGAAAGTAAACAAATCTCTGGAAAAACTATCCAAACTTCCAGGCATCAAACCTGTCTATAGCAAATATGGCCTATCCATAGATGACCCCATAGTGAAAAGGCGAAAAGCTAAAAAGAAGGCCAAGAAAGAAAAAATACAAGGATACAGATAATATCCCCAAAGGAAAAATAAAGCACCCAGAAAAGCCTTCCTACAAGTATGTTCCAAAGACACATTATTATCAACCTAAGTATATCCACTTAGAAACACAAAAAATAGATTAGTGGAATAAAATGACTTGTTGGCTTTGTGGCCAACAAGGAAATACTTCAAATCTCTCCCCACAAGCATATGAATCCAAAAGTAACAGTGAAAAAAAAAATTTGAAGCAGCAAAGAAGAAAAGAGTATAAAAAATTGGAAGCATGATGTCAATCACATGCTTCAAGTGTGGTTCCAAGAACCATAAGTTAGAAAACTATCCAATCTTCCCACGTAGAGAAAAAATACAACAACAACAACTATTATCTACCTCAGAATCCTCAGAAAGTTCTTCCTTAGAATATTCTGAAGAAGAATTAAATATGCATATGAATGAATTCAATTGCATTGATTCAGATTGTTGCCACTATGATTAAGACACTGGATTAGAAATCTCTTCTGATGAAGAAGACTTTGTTTCTGAAAAGAAACAAAAAGAAAAATTCATTATGGCACAAACTATAAATGATGAAGAGGAAAAATTATTCGATGATGTCAAAGTGATAGAAGAAGGAGAAATGAAAGAAAATTTACTTAAAATTTTCTAAATACTATGCATAAAAATCAAGAAAGCAGTAGCAGGACTACTTCTAAAACAGAATCTATGGCATTATTTATTGATGCCTCATTTGAAGAAATACAGGAGCATGTCAGAGAATTCAACAGCAATCCAAAGTTAGATCCTTAACATTAGGAGAAATCAACCAAGATATTCATAATCTCAAGAAGGAGATCTCCTCCTTAAAACAAAAGTCTCTGAATTAGAAAAAGGAAAAGCACCTGAATATGAAGAATTTTTTAGCAATCCAAATATAGAGATCTTTAAAGAAAAAATAGATGACTCGATTGGTTTTAGAGATATGTGAGTCATGACTATCCAATATCAATAGCATCATGTTATGTTGGATATCTATATAAATGGTGAAATTTTCTCCTTAAAGACCCTTATTGACTCAGGAGAAGATGTCAATATATTAAATTCAAAAGTAGTTCCTAAAAAATATTGGGTAAGATATTTTAGACAGGTAATTGGATTACGAAAAAAAGATTTGTTATATGAAGTTCCTCATGATTCTATCTGCTTCAAGGAATATTGTATAACACTGAAATTTTTTGTTGATGACATTCATATTTATTGTATCTTAGGAAGTGTATTTTTTTCTATTGTAGAGCCACATGGATTAGTCAGATTAAAAAATGGTAGGGCTGGTTTCTTCATATCGGTACCCAATTCAAAGGGTAAGCTACAAACAATTATGTTACCCTTTATATCCACACCCAGGGTATCTACTATGGTACAGACAATGCAACATATTGAAAAATGAAAAAAATAAACTAGAAGAGCTCAAGGAGCTAAAAACCACCATGAAAATAGGAGACTATCTCCAAACTCCTATAATTAAGAAAATAATCTCAACCTTGATATTACAAATAGAAAGAGAATGTTGTGTTGAAGAACCAAATGCCTTTTGGCATAGAAAACAACATTGTGTGGAAATGCTATATAAAAAATATTATGAGGAAAAACCATGTAAAATCCAAGCAATTCCAATGAATAAAGAATACAGAGATATGTGTCAAAAGAAAATAGTAATCCTATTATAAATAGGGTTAATTAGTGAATACAACAGCCCTTGGAACTTTGATGGATTTTATGTCAATAAACATTCAGAACAGATAAGGGGAGTTCCAAGACTAGTTATAAATTACAGACCCTTAAAATTTTTCCTTGTAGATGACACTTATCCTATTCCCTATAAGGTAAATCTCATAGCAAGAATATCAGGGGCTAAAGTTTTTTCTAAATTTGATATGAAATCTAGATTCTAGGAAGTTGCAAAAAAAGAATCAAATAAAGTCAAACAACTTTCAGTGTCCAAGCAAGACACTATGAATTGAATGTGATGCTTTTTGGACTCAAGCATGCTCCCTCCAAGTTCCAAAAAGTCATGGATACCATATTTAAACCTTATTTTGATGGGCTAATGTTCTATATTGATGATGTGTTGGTTTTTTCCAAAAAATTCCATGAACATTTTAAATATGTTCAAAGGTTTGTTCAACTAGTCAAACGCAATGGCCTGGTTATCAGTAAGAAAAATATTGAACTCTTTCAAACAAGTATCAAATTTTTAAGACACACAATAAAAGATAGGAAAATCACTCTACAAAACCATGCTTTAGAATTTACTGAAAAATTCCCATATGTTATTACTGACCAAACCTAATTGAAAGGATTTTTGGGTTGTCTGAATTATGTAGGCAGTTTTTATAAAGATTGTACGAAGTACGGGATATTACTCAACAAAAGACTACAAAATCATTCACAACCATGGTACCTTGCACATACAGAAGCAATCAAAAGAATCAAAAGTATAAAAGTGATTGTCCCATCAACGTAGGTCATTAAAATCCCTATCAGTTACCACTCATCAGAATCAATGGAAATTACAACTTATACTACTCACTTTATTCTGCTTTTTCTTCTTCTCTATTGTCTTCATCTTCACGAAGGATGTGCCACTTTTCATAATTGTTGTCCTCGTTGCCTTCATCTTCTTGCTCATGGAAAATTACATCTCTGCTTGCAAACACTTTGTGAGTAGATGGGTCAAACATTTTATAAGCTTTAAATTCTAAACAATATCGTACAAAAATGCATTGAATAGCTTAGGCATCAATATTCTTTCAATTTTCCTTTGGATCCTCAGAATATGTGCAAAGGTTTTACTCCCTAACACCCTCAAATGATGAATCATTGGTTTAAACAATACAAGGCTTCAAATGGGGTCCTCAGATCAAGATACCATATTGGACTTCTATTATTTAATTAACGAAGAATGCTAATGGCCTTAGCCAAAAAACTATTTGAGAGATTCTTACCTTTAACTATAGTCTGAGCACAGTCCACCAATGTTATGGTTTTATTTTTTGCAACATCGTTCTTTTGTGTAGTATATGGTACTATAAATTTCCGCATTTTTACATGATCCTTGTAGTGCTTGGCGAACTTACACAATATGTAATATCGCCCTTGATATGAACAAAGAATCTTTATGAAATTTTCTGCTTTCTTCTCTAGCATGTTTTTGAATGATTTGAAATACTCAAAAACCCCACTCTTTTTCCTAAGGAATTATACCAAAGTGTACCTTGTGCAATCATCATTAAAAAAATAAAATAATAATAACCTCCTAGGGATCTAGTGTGCATGGGTTCGTAAATATCAACATGCACAAGTTCTAATACATCTCTTCTTCCCCTATTAAAATTAGAGGAGAATTTATCTCCGTAAATTTTTCCTAATGCACAACCCTCACCAGCAACATATTCATTCTTTAACATAGGGATTCCTTCAACCATTATTTGTTTCTGCAACAATAACAAATCATGATAATTGATATGACCATACCTCTCATGCCAAAGGTTTTCTGTCTACATAGTTTCAGAAGTCAGTGCTTGATGACTCTTACGGCTAAAATCAAGTTTGTACAAGCCTCCAACCCTAACTCCTAAAGCAATGGGTTTGCAGTGATCCAACACGTATTTTACTATGCAATGTGTTTTGAAGGATCAAATTTCAGCTTCTGATCTATGATTTTCAACAAAGAGATCAAGTTTTTCTTGATCTCGGGAACATACATTACAATGTGAATGTCCCTGATACTGCCATTCTTTAAATTCACTAGAATATATCGATATCCCATGATCTAGTGTGCATGATCATCTCCAATATAGATGTTTAGGTAATTTCTTATTTCCTTGGATTTTTCATATGAGTCCTTATTGCATGTCATGTGAATCGAAGCTCTAGAATCCAAAAACTGAGCATTAACATCATTTGTTTCAGTAGAAAATGCAACATTAGACATAAACAAAATATTTTTGAAATTAGAGTTCATAAATTCTCCTTTTAAATGTCATGGATTTGCTCTATGCTTATTATGCCTAGTTTCATCAATTTTCTTCTTATAGCGATCTCTCGAAGAGTGCCCACTTTTACCACAATAAAAACATATCATTCGAGAGTCATTTTTAATAGATGACATTACTTGATTTTATTTTCGAAATGGCTTTTTCTGAGATGAACATCCACCTTTACTTCCTCCTCCTTTTTTCCCTTTGAAGAAATTCTTCTTTTCCATAAGGACCAAGTCTGGATTTTGAGGCCTTAAATTATTGCACCTCTATTCTTCCTACATTAGTATACTTGCCAATTCCTGAAAATTTGGTGTTTTCTTCCTTGTTGCATGACATGTAATAAACATATGATACTCCTCTCACATTCCATTTAAAGTGATTGTCACAAGATCAATAACAGGTATTGATTCTCCTATATCTCCCAACTTATCTTTCAAGTCTTTAATTCTGGAAATAAAGGCATTAACAGATTCATTCTCTTCCATTCTAATGTACAAGAGCTTGTTTTTCAAGAAGACAACTCGATTTTTATTTTTGGATTCATATAACTACTTGAGTGTATTCAGGGTCTCATTAGATGTCTTACAATCACAAATATGAGAGATTATATTTTCTTTAACTGAAATCCTTAGTAATACCTTTTCTTTGCTCTCCTGCTTCTCCCATTCTTGAATGGATGCAGTTGTCGCGCTCATGGCAGGTTTTGCTTCTTCTCTCTTTGAAATGCTCCAAACACCATAGCTTTCCAAAAATGTCTACAGCTTGAATTTCCAATTAACATAATTCACGCCATCCAATTTATTGGCCTCATCCAGGTATTTATCTGCAAGTGGATTCAACATTTTTCCAAAAAGCTAATCTTCAACAATAACTTCTAGGAACACCTCCATCAACTCAAAATATCTATTTTCAAAACTCAATTTTGACTTGTAAACATTGTATATGTTAAAAAAATAATGTGTATGAAAACCCTTTTCAAAAAAGCTCAAGATGGCCACACTTTTTTGTGTCCATATCTCCTACCGATTCAACTTATAGGTGTTGCATTGTAAAATATTTCAATCTCATAAGTTTATTACCGTCAGTGCACCTTTCGCACATGGGTAATTTGTGTTGATCTCAGAAAAATTTATTGTTAACATATTCATGACTGCACCGAACTATGGCTTTGTGTAGACCATGATTGAATTTAATCCTTACTTCTACTACGCTGAACTACAAAAATAGTCACACAAACACCTCAGTATTTATCTTCATGGGACTACCACACTTTCATTGACAATTGACTCTCCAAGCTCCAACACTTTCGTTGACTGTTGACTCTCCAAGCTTGAGCACAACTTCCACGCTTGGTTCTTCAACTTCTCCTTATGCCACAATCTCCTCCAATTCACAAACAATGATTCTAGGTTAATGAGGGAACTCTTCAGGTGTGATCACCAAACAATTTGACTTATCTCACATAGCGACGATTTATTCAAACTTCTGTGTGATCTATTCATCCATCTACCAATCAAAGATATTATTATTGTGATCGGTACAACAGGGGCACGGTACTCAAAAGAAACCTGACCTCCCATTGAGATGGGCTTTAGATGAACCGTGTCAGAGGACACAAAAGCGCTGGAAAAACTGAACTTCAAACTTACATTCTTGTCATCACATGATTTATATTTATTTCTGACTTGGATTTCATATGTATAACTAATTGTATTGTCTATTTTCTTTCTAATCATCTCCTTCCAAGTCACCAATATGTTCCTCAACTCACAAAATTTTGCGCGAAGTGATGAGTGGGATTCCTATACAAAGTGAAACACATCTACTCCTTAATTGCATCAATCACTTCAACTTAATCTCCTGTAATAATTAAATCATCAACATATAAAGAAATCAACACAATATGCCCCTTTGCATCAAACTTGGTATACATATTTGGAGTTTTGTGACAACTCATAAAACCTTGTTGAACAAATAAGGAATCTATCTTTTCATACCGCGACCTAGGTTATTGCTTCAGCCTATACAAATATTTATTTAATTTGCAAACTAAATTTTCCTCCCCCTTTTTCAAAAACCCTTCATGTTGTGTCAAATACACCTTGTCCTTTAAATTACCATTCTGAAATGTAGATTTTACATCTAATTGGTGCAAGTTCCAATGGTATATTTTAGCCAATGGAATTAACAATGTAATAGTATGTAATATCCAAAAATGGGGATGCAGCAATACATGAACACAATAATGAAAGAGCAATGATACATCAACACATAAAATGTAAGAAGATCCAAATAGCCATCATATTAAGATCATAGCAGATAATTTATACAAATCCTTGAGGAAATAATCACTCAAGCCAGGTAAAACGAGCCTCAAGAGAACATGTACATAGAAAATGAAGTATACTGCTACACAGAAAATGACCAAGGCTACGACAGCGCAGTTTTGTTATATATAACAACTGCTATAGTATTTAAATACATGGATATGCAAATACACAACTATTAAAATGTTGGGATAAAACATCTAAACCCCCAAAATTAATCTCAAGACAATCCTGGAATGATTTCCTGAAATATGCAAAAGTACCAAAATGTCGGAGTGCAGCCCTAGGGCTGAGTAGCAGCTGCAACTCGAAGTCTAGATGGAGATGGCTGAAGATAGAGCATGAGATGAATAGACCTCCTCCAATCTATCTTCCAAGTGAAAGGTTGATCCTAACACTGAAGCTCTCACCCTCCAATCAATCACTGCAACCCCTCACTGCAAATGGTCACAGAAATAACACAGTCAAGGAGAGGGATTGCGTTGTAGGAGAAAGGAAATATGTTGGCCAAGTGCCAAGATCTAAAATAAGCTCCAAAATCTTCCTCACTGATTTCCAAAAGGAAATAAAGCTTCCTCCTTTGAAAAACAAGCTCCGAAAGTGGTGTTGTGAAACCTCCACTGCAACACCCTACAACACAACGTTATACTTCTACAGAAATAACATTGTAGCTGAAGGAGGTAGCTTGGCCTAAAGCCTAGATGTGGATAAATGAAGTAAAAGCTCCCTCAAAAGGCCTCTCAAGAAAGGAGAAGGAATTCCTAAATAGGAATGCCTTGTGCTAAGCAACACAGCAATCTCAACTAAACAGTTGAAGAAAGCACAATAGTCATGCAGACCACAAAATCAATAATCCATATCATGTCTTTCTATGTCTACCTTGCCCTCCTTTTATACAAATGGAAGCCCCCTCACCTTGGGTCCCACTCATTAGGGTTTCCTCCACCAAGTAATCTTCCTCCCACTATCACTGCGTTGTCTCCAAAGATGATCTCCACCTATTATCCTAGCATTGTTGACTTGGTTAAACTTGACCTTGTCCACATGAAAATGCCCCTTTTCACACATGAGGGTGTGAAATCCAACTCCTATGATGATCCCTTTTCACATTATGAGGTATTTTATTCCTATTTCTGAAATGTATGGGCCTCCCTTACCCATTATTCATCTCCTAAGTGTAAACAGCAAAAATCAATATTTCAATTAGTTGCATGCTAATTTTGGAATAGTATAGTCCTCCCCTCCCAAATGTTGCTTGTCCTCAAGAAACTGCAAGGATAGGACTGAAGAGCCTCCTCTTCTCCCCCTATAGAATCCTCATATGATAAAATCCTCCAAGGATCAAGATGTTGTCTCATCAGTACATCTCCAAGTTTCCCCTCCCATGTATGCAAGCTAGTTTTTGGTGTGCATCCAAAATAACTTTCATCATGTAAAACATCCATGGAGGAAACAATGGGCTGTCTAAAGGCATTCTTGAGGCATGAGGTCTGATGTAGATTGGGATCTACCATCCCCATATGAATCTCCCATCCCCAAGCTATCATCCACACAAAATGAGTTACCTCCCAACATGGCAACTCCTGAAAATTCTCCTCCATCTTTGGCTCCTGCAATGCAGGTGGGCTGAATAACTGAATATGGTAGGAAAAATAGCCTACCCCACGCTATCCTCCTCTCCACTTATGATAAGTGTAGAGTGTTAGGTCCCTATATTACTAGTATAGTCCCTTATTGTTGTTAGTCTAACCCCCTTATTTTTATTACTGTACCCATGTAACCCCCAAATTGTTATTATTGTGCCCTTAAATTATTATTGTTAGGTCGGCTAGGATTACATTGTGGCCCCACTAGGATTACATAGTGGCCCCATGGACTCCTATATATAGAAAGGAGGTTTTGTAATTTGTATCATCCAAGAATTGTTCATTCATGTAATGTATTGGAGGTTTCCCCCTCAAAGTGGCTTATTTCTAAGGCGTTGAAATCTCTTTTCTTCTATCTTTGGAGTTTGTTTCACAACATTTGGTATCAGAGCTTTGGATTCTAGGGTTTCGCTGCTCCAAACATGTCGTTGTGGAATTTTCTCTATAATTTTTTTTCTACGAATGTTCAGAAGCTGAAATTTTTAGAGTGCAAAGAAAAAATCCTGAGGAACATCGTCACAAAATTTCAGAGCTTGGTTGGCAATATTTTCGGAGATATGATCTATGGAAGTTAGGGATTTTTACAGGCTCCTGAATTTCACTTAAAACGGTCATCTTGGAATTTTCGCTATAACGTTTGTTCTACAAAGGGTCAGAAGTTGAAATTATTAGAGATCGAAGCCAAAATCCTGAGGAACATCGTCGCAAAATTTTAGAACTTGGTTTTCAATATTTTCGGAGATATGATCTGTGGAATTTAGGTCTTTTTCAGGCTCCCGAATTTCATCTCAATGAGGTCATCATGGGAAAATATTCATAAATCTCTCTCTCTCTGAGCATCAGATTGGAATTCTGTAAAAATTTACTGGACTTACACATACTGTAGTTTCCTGTCTATAAATTTTAGAGCCAAAAGAGCAAACAGTGACATGTGGCAAGTTGTACAATCTCACTCTATTGAACCAGTCCATAACTAGGTCATTGTGGGACATTGGACATAAATTTATTTTGAAGAATCCAAATCAAGTCAGACCTATGGAATTCGAAAGAGAATTCATAGGACTAAGTCAGTGCCAAATTTTAGAAATTGAAGATCTGAAATCACGAAGATAATTCAGTTTCAATATCGAACTCCTCAAAATCAAGAAAAAGGTGTGTATTTGGTTTTTTCAAATTGCATAACGTTTGTTTGAAAAATCAGTTTGAAGTGATTCCAAGGGCCTATTGAGCATATATTTTAGTATTGGGTTTTGAAAATGCCCCCTAAAAAGAATTCAACACCCATTAAGCCCTCAGAATACTCTACTATGACTCATGAAGATGAAGAATTGCAACATGATCTATCAAAATTACAAGAGCAAGTGCACCAAATTTTGCTATCGCAAAGAGCAGCAAAAAACAAAATGGAAGTTTTGAAGAAAGGAATGGAAGCAAAGATGGATGGTTTGAAGAAAGGAGTGGAAGATAAGATGGATGGCGTGGAAGCTAAGATGGAGGACATGGAAGAAAAAATGAAAGACAACATGGAAAACATGAAGAATGATCTAAAAGCAGACATCGAAGGTTTGACAAAGTTGATACAAGAAATGATTCCTAATGGTGAAAAGATAGTAGAGGAAACTCATGATGAGTACAAAATAAATGTTAATCGTGATTTCATAAACTCTAATGTTGGATTGAAGAACCACCATATTCCAAAGATGGATATGAGGAATTTGTATGGAAAGGATCCTGTAACATGGATACTACAGATGGAGCAATATTTTGATCTCAATAATGTGCAAAACACACAAAAGGTGCACATTGCAACTTTACATTTAGAACAAAATACATTTGTATGGTATTGATGGCTTTTCTCCCGTAAAAAAATTGTCACTTGGTCAATTTTTAAGGAGGAAATGATAGCACATTATGAGGATACAAAGAGAAACACTTTTTTATCCAATTAATAAATCTCAAACAAAAGTGTTTAGTGGGGGATCACATTCAGGACTTCCAAAAATTGAATATAAGGGTAATTGATATTCTAGAGGAACACAGGATTGATCTCTTCATAGGTACTTTAAAGGATAGCATCCAACATGAAGTTCACGTTTTGGAACCTGATTCATTGGAGAAGGAATTCAGGTTGGCAAGAAAAATTGAATTCAAAATTATGGCAACAAGGAAGCCTACCACTCACTTCTATAAATATGGAAGTGTTGCTACTCGTACATTTCCACAACCTACAAGGTTGACACCATAACAATTGGAAGAAAAAAGAGCAAAAGGGCTTTGCTACAGTTGTGATAGCAAATACACTAAAGGTCATAAGTGTGTTGAGAAGAAATTATTTTACATAGATTATGAAGAGGAAGAAGAAAATGAACAAGAATATTCAAAAGAAGAGGATATACACCAGGAACCAGCCCTAGAAGAGGAAGAAATGAGTGTGACCATATCCTATAATGCATTGGTAGGAATTACCACTTCTCAAACTCTCAAGATAGAATGACATATCAAGAAGAAAAAGGTAATAGTATTGATTGATTCAGGTAGTACCCATAGTTTTATTCATTGGAAGGTAGCGAAGGAATTGAATTGTTCCCTATATCCAGCACAAGAATTTCAAGTAATGGTTGCAAATGGAGGAACTATAAATTTCTCTGGAAAATACCATAATATCAAGCTAACCATGGGGGAATATGTATTGAATAGTCCAATTCTTTCCATTCCTATGGGAGGTATTTATGTTGTTCTAGGAGTACAATGGTTACAATCTTTGGGGATGGTAGCTTTTAATTTTCAAGAAATTTTCTTGAAATTTTTTTTAGAAGAAAAGGAAGTCGAATTATGGGGTATTGGAGGGAAGCTGGGAAACATAATAAGCTCTAATGTCATTACAAAGCTTCTAAAGAAAGAACAACGAGGTGTAATTGCACAATTATGCTCACTAGAAGTTCCAACAGCAAAATCATCTATTTCTGTAGGTCTCCAAAAAGTCTTGGACAATCATTCCAAGGTGTTTGAAACTCCCAAAGGAATCCCACCTATTTATGATCATGATCATGCTATTCATTTGATTCTAGGAAGTGTTCCTCCAAACATCAGGCCTTATAGATATCCTTATGTCCAAAAGAGCAAAATTGAACGTATGATTGCAAAAATGTTAGAGGTGGGTATAATTCAACCTAGTAAAAGTTCTTTCTCTACTCCTGTAGTATTGGTACGCAAGAAGGATGGAACATGGCGCATGTGTCCAAATTATAGGGAGCTCAATAATCTCACCATTAAATATCAATTTCCCATTCCTATGATTGATGAATTATTGGATGAATTACATGGAGCAATTTATTTTACCAAGTTGGATCTTCATTTAGGATATCATCAAATTAGAATGAAGACTGAAGATATTCTGAAAAAAACATTTCGAACTCATGAGGATCATTAAGAATTTTTGGTCATGCCTTTTGGCCTTACCAATGCACCTTCTACATTTCAAGGGTTGATGAATTCCATTTTCAAACCCTTCTTTAGAAATTTTTTGCTAGTATTTTTTGATGAAATACTAATCTACAGTAGGTCTTGGAAGGATCATGTTCAACATATTGACAGGGTGCTCAAACTATTGCAGGAGAAACAATTATATGAAAAAACATCCAAATGTTTCTTTGGAGTTCAAGAGGTGGAATATCTGGGTCATATTGTATCTCACGAGGGTGTTAAGGTAGACCCTAACAAAATTAAAGTAATTAAGGAATGGAAAGTCCCCACAACCATAAAATAGTTGCAAGGATTTCTTGAGTTAATGGGGTATTATTGCAAGTTTGTTAAGAATTATGGGAGAATATTAGCACCTCTAACAACATTATTGAAGAAACATGAATTTTCATGGACTCCTAAAGCAACTAAGGCCTTTGAACATCTTAAAAAGGCAATGTGCCTAGCACCAGTCTTAGCTACACCAAACTTCACAAAAACCTTTATTGTGGAATGTGATGCCTTAGGAAATGGAATTGGTGTTGTTTTAATCCAAAAAGGAAGACACATTGCTTTTGAAAGTCGTCCAATCAAAGGAAAGTATTTACAAAAACCTATTTATGAGAATTAAATGCTAGCAATACTACATGCACTAAAGAAATGGCGAACTTACCTAATGGGAAGACACTTCAAGGTAAAAACGGATCATGATAGTCTTAAAAAAATTTTGGAACAAAGAATATCTTCAAAAGAGCAGCAAAAATGGGTCACAAAGATGTTGGGTTATGAATTTGAAATAATCTACAAAAAAGGGAAGCTAAATGTTGTCGCAGATGCACTCTCAAGAAATAATGAAGAGGTTGGATAGCCGAAGCAAGAGATAAATGGAAGAAGGATGAAGAAGTGTGGACACTAATTCAAAAGTTGCAGTAAGATCCTAGTACATCTGATACATTTAGTTGGAAAAATGATTCCTTATGGTACAAAAATTGCTTATATCTTTGTAAGAATTCCCAACTAAAACAAAAGATTCTTTTGGAATTGCACACTTCTCCTTTAGGAGGATACTCAGGATTTTGAAAAACTTACCACAGGGTGAAGAAAGAATTTTTTCCGGATGTTCTTAAATCTGATATTCAAAAGTTTGTGGCGGAATGTTTGGTTTGCCAGCAAAATAAAGTTGAGACAATTAAGACCCCGAGTCTTCTACAACCTTTATCCATTCCATGTCAATGTTGGGAGGATATTTCAATGGATTTTATCACAAGTTTATCTAATTCCAAAGGAAATAGTGTCATCATGGTGGTAGTTGATAGACTTACCAAGTATGCACACTTTTTTCCATTATCTCATCCATTTAAAGCAAGTATAGTTGGTACTACATTTATGGACACAATTCAAAAGCTACATGGAAACCCAAAGGTTATTGTGAGCGAAAAAGATCACATTTTTAGTGGAAATTTTTGGATGGAGTTATTTTCTTATTTGGGCACTCAATTAGCTCATAGCTCATCTTATCATCCTCAATTAGATGGTCAAACTGAGATAGTGAATAAATGTTTGGAAGGATATCTTCGTTTTTTTGTATCTGATAAACAAACACAATGGGTCAAGTGGTTACCTCTCGCTGAATGGTGGTATAACACTTCCTTCCATACTGCAACAAAAATGACCCCATTTATGGCATTTTATGGATATCATCCACCATCCATTACATCATTTTTAAGAGATAATTCTAAGTTTCAAGCAGTGGAAGATCACATTGAGCATTAACAAGAAGTTCTCCAACTCTTAAAGGATAACCTGAATTTGGCACAAAATCGAATGAAACAACAGGCAGATGAACATCACAGCGAAAGAATTTTTGATGTAGGAGACTGGGTATTTTTACAACTACAACCATACAAACAAATGTCCCTCAAGCAAGCTAAGAAGGATAATAAATTATCGCGAAAGTAATATGGTCCTTACAAGGTGTTGCAAAAGATTGGTACTATGGCATACAAATTGGAGCTTCCTGTTTCTTCATAAGTGCATCATATTTTCCATGTTTCATGCTTAAAGAAGGTTATAGGTGAAAATATTCTAGTTCAAACAATATTGAGGAACATTGAGAGAAAATTCATATTGGAACACAAGCGGTCACGAAACAAGAACTCAGCAACTACAAAATCGATCAATTTCGGAAGTGCTCATCAAGTGGAAAGACTTTCCCTTGAAGATTCTACATGGGAAGAGATGATAATTTTATACGAAGCACCCGAGCTACTCAAGCATTGAGGACAACACTTTTTTTTTAAGGAGAGGGGAATGTTGGTCCTATATTACTAGCAAGTATAGTCCCTTATTTTTGTTAGTGTAACCCCCTTATTGTTATTATTGTACCCTTGTAACCCCCATATTATTATTATTGTGCCCTTAAATTATTATTGTTAGGTCGGCTAGGATTACATTGTGGCCCCACTAGGATTACATATGGCCCCATGGACTCCTATATATAGAAAGGAGGTTTTATAATTTGTATCATCCAAGAATTGTTCATTTGTGTAATGTATTGGAGGTTGCCCCCTCGAAGTGGTTTATTTCCAAGGCATTGATATATCTTTTCTTCTATTTTTGGAGTTGGTTTCACAACATAGAGTATCTGCTAATCTTGGGCTACAATCATGTTTCCCTCCAGTGACAAGAAGAAGACTAGATATCCAAAGATCTTTCCTCCAACATTATGAATCATGTTGGCCCAAACCATCCCATATGTGATGGATAGGAAATCATCACCATATGGCATCCAATCAATCCCATGGCCCACCTCATAAATAAGCAAGTGTTTTACTGTAGTGGCCATATCATCTCCCATACTCCCCTTGGAACATGTAATGCATAAAGTGTGGAAAATCCCTTCCCTCAAGGACACATCTAGCCAATGTGTCTCTCCCCCAATCATGCTCCCAATAAGAATAAGAACAATATCATAAAATGGAATCATGATTAGCATCATGCTAGCTGCCATATGTAATAAGGGAGAAGGACAATGGTCCCTCAAATGCAACCAACGCAGTTTTACTCTCAACTACATCAGAAAATTGCATGATGTGTGGCTTCCCAACCACTTTCTTTCTGCCCCAATCTTCTCACAAGTTTAGAGAAAGTGTATGATGTATGGTGCAAAGTGAGCATGCCTTGCATAATATATCATCTCCCCAAGTCCTCCTAGGGAGTGGCCATCACCAATACTACTTATGGCCTCAAGTAGACCATGAAGTCTAGGAGAAAGAATGCTCCTACTTGGAGCAATGTCTTGCACATAAATGGTTAAGGAATTCATATATTCATTATACAAATCATTATGCAACCAAACAGTATCCTTACCATATGCTTTGTCCATGCAAATGGAGTGCCTCATAGATGAATCCCATCTCATTCTCAAAGAGGAAATAGGTGGTTGTGTTAACTCTTCCAAATATTTATGTATCTCCTCCATCTCCACATGATCCATGCATCTCCTCAAATGCTGATATATCTCCTCCTCAAAGCCTTCCAAAATGTGCCCCTCCATGATGGTGTGGTATGCTCTCATAGAATAAGTGTGGCTGAAAAGGAAATATTCATGAGCTGTTTGTAGTAACTTCTCCTTAAGGTTGGAAGCTCTAGATAATAATATCCTACCATGATATTAGATGACCCCATCTCTGATTGAATATCCCTCTTCATGCAACTGGTCATCCAATATCATACAAGTAAAAAGATCCTTGGAATAATCCACCAATAGCTGGGTTTTCCAATATGGATCTATCCTCCATAGTGATAGCGTGGATGATCTATCACAAAGAACATATGTCATATGGTTGTCCTCTTCTTTGACACCTACCATGCCAAATATGCAAGTTGGAAGGTTGTTATCCTTCCCTTGCTTCTCCTGCCATTTCGCAGAATCTGAAGTCAGAGTGGGTAATGATGATGTCGAGAGAATGCCTCTCCTCTCCTTGAGTCCACCCAATACTCTCATCACTATACCAAGCTCTCCCATGGTCTTCACCCCTCTGAAATCAATGAGTGGTGCCTCCAAATGTAAAGCGTCCCTCACCATCTGTTGATCTGGTGGTCTCCCTGGTGAAATGCCTCCATGCAATGAGACATCAACAGCAAAATTAGACTACATATATGAATGGACAGACTTGTCCCTGCCTTCACTGCACAATCCAATCTTTTTCTTCTATGCATCAACCCTTTGAAATAGATAGGGGTGTGTTATCCTCATCAAATGATGTTGGTAATCCTCCCTACCTCCTCCTTTTGGCTGCATGGTCTCAAAATCTGTCAACAATGGCACATGTTGATCATGGGTTGTGCTTTGATCTCCACATTTGAGATCCTAGGGAATTTCTTGCAATGATACAAAAATCCCTATTATTTGAGCATGGGCTCCCTCTACCTCTGCATGAGGTGCTAGATATGCTCTAGACATGATAGCGTTGTTGCTCTCAACCTCTTCTTCCTCTCCAATATGAATGGCCAACCTCCCAAGAATTGGATCCTCTTTTGAAAAAGGGATCTCCATGTCCTCTTGTTCAAGAATATAAGATAGAGGTCTTGCCTCTAGCAAGGTATGATGCAAGATGTCAGTCTCCTCAATAGTTTTCTAAAGTGGAGTTGAGTTTATAGTTTCCTCCAACACATGCAAAGTTTTTGTTTGCTTTAATTTTTTTGGTTTCACCAAGGATGTCTCAGAAATTTTTCCATCAAATCTTTCCACTACCCTCTTAGTGAAATTTTCATCAGAATAAGTATTTGCATTTTTCAAAGAAAAAGACTCAAATATCCACCATGCATAGGCCTTACCTCCAAAATGCGGCGCTGCAACTTTGATGGCTTCATCTTCAGAAATTTGGTGTTGCTGCAAATAGGTGTCTAGCTCCTCCACCCAAGCTCTAGCTGAACATGTAGGTGAACCATCAAAAGTAGATAGGAAAAATCTACTCATATTATGTTGCTTGCTTATGTCCACATTAATCTTGCAAAACTCTATGAAAGTGATATGATCTCTAAACTTTTTAGTTTGAGATTCATATTCTTGCAGAAAATCACTAAGAGGTTCCCTCCGAGGAATTTATCCTTCTTGTATCTCCCTTATAGCACATCTGGGCATAGGACTACGTTGTGCATCATAGTGTGTGGCTTCATGCTCACACTCATCATATGAAAATCTAGAGTTTGTTTTAGATTCAAACTCTCTTGGATATTCTCTACACATCTCCTTCCTCATCTTCTTAAGATCTCCATGAATGCTCTGCAAAGTTTGAGAAAGAAACTTTGAAAGTCTCTTCTCCTTTCTTCCTCCAAAGAATGGAGTCTTCTTTTTTGTCTTTCCTGTTCATCTTTTCTTCTTCTTGTCTTCTTGATAGCATATTAGCTGAGATTCCACAAGCTGAGCCAAAATGATGCTCTGATACCACAGCAATATCGCAAAATGGGGATACAGCAATACATGAACAAAATAATGAAAGAGCAGTGATACATCGACACATAAAATGTAAGAATATCCAAATAGCCATCATATTAAGATCATAGTAGCAAATGTATGCAAATCCTTGAGGAAATAATCACTCAAGCCAGGTAAAACAAGCCTCAAGAGAACATGTACATATAAAATGAAGTATAATGCTACACAGAAAATGCCCAAGGAAATGACAACTCAGTTTTATTGGATATAAATGCTACTAGAGTATGTCAATAAACGTATATGAAAATATACAGCTCTTACAATGTTTGGAGCAAATATCTAAACCCCCAAACTCAATCTCAAGATAATCTTGGAAAGATTTCCCAAAATATGAAAAAGTACCAATATGTCGAAGTGCAGCCCTAGGGCTGAGTAGCAGCTGCAACTCAAAGTCTGGATGGATATGGCTGAAGATAAAACATGAGATGAGTAGAACTCCTCCAATGGATCTTCCAAGTGAAAGGCTGATCCTAACACTGAAAATCTCACCCTCCAATCAATCATTGCAAACCTCACTGAAAATGGTCATAGAAATAACGCAGTCAAGGAGAGGGACTGAGTTGTAGGAGAAAGGAAATATGTTGGTCAAGTTCCAAGGTCTACAATAAGCTCCGGAATCTTCCTCACTAATTTCCCAAAGGAAAGAAAGCTTCCTCCTCTAAAAAACAAGCTCTGAAAGTGGTGTTGTGAAACCTCCACTGCAACACCCTGCAACACAACGTTATACTTATGCAGAAATAATGCTGTAGCTGAAGGAGGTATCTTGGCCTCAAGCCTGGATGTGGAGAAATGAGGTACACGCTCCCTCAAGAGGCCTCTCAAGAAAGGAGAAGGAATTCCTAAACAGGAATGCCTTGTGCTAAGAAGCACAACAATCTCAACTAAACAGTTGAAGAAAGCACAATAGTCATGCAGACCACAAAATCAATAATCCATATCATGTCTTTCTATGGCTGCCTTACCCTCCTTTTATAAAAATTTAAGCCCTCTCACCTTGGGTCCCACTCATTAGGGTTTCTTCCACCAAGTAATCTTCCTCCCACTATCACTGTGTTGTCTCCAAAGATGATTTCCACCTCTTATCCCAGCGTTGTTGACTTGGTCAAACTTGACCTTGTCCACATGCAAATGTCCCTTTTCACACATGAGGGTGTGAAATCCAGCTCCTATGATGATCCATTTTCACATTATGAGGTATTTTATTCCTATTTCTTAAATGTATGGGCCTCATTTCCCATTTATTCATCTCCTAAGTGTAAACATCAAAAATCAATATTCCAATTAGCTGCATGTTAATTTTGGAATATTACATAGTAATTTAATTTATCTACAGGTGCAAAGGTTTCTGCATAGTCAATACCCTCTTTTAGTGAGTACCCTTTCACCACCAATCTAGCTTTATATTTATTTATACTACCATATTCTTTAAACTCGGGTTTGTATAACCATTTAAATCTTATGGGCTCTTTAATTTAGGAAGTCTAGTCAATTCCCAGGCTTTGTTTTTAATTATAGATTCATATTATTCCTTCATTTCTTTTCTTCACTCTTCATGTTCATTAATTTCATTAAAAATCATGGGTTCTATGGAATTAAAAACACTATTCATGGGGGCATAGTCCTTATACCTTTTAGGTAGACGAACTTGCCGAGTAGATCTCCTTTTAACTTCAATCTCTTCACCCCTGTTCTTTGAGGGTACTTATCCACTTCTAGGTGGGCTCTCACTGCTAGTGGTATCCATATTATTAAATTCTTCCTCAAGCTTCTACTACTTACTATCTTCTTATTTTGCTTTCTTCTCTACCATCTTCATCTTCCCAAAGGATGTGACACTTTTCATAATTGTTGTCCTTGTTGCCTTCATTTTCTTGCTTATGGAAAATTACATATCTACTTGAAAAAACTTTGTGAGTAGAGGGATCAAAAATTTTATAAGCTTTAAATTCTGAACAATATCCTACAAAAATTCATTGAATAGCTTAGGCATCAATATTCTTTCAATTTTCCTTCATAATATGTGCAAACGCTTTACCCCCGAACACCCTCAAATGATGACTTGTTGGTTTAAAACCATACAAGGCTTCAAATGGGGTCCTCAGGTCTAGATACCTTATTGGAATTGTATTTTTAACTAAAGAACAATACTAATGGCCTCAACCAAAAAACCATTTGATAGATTCTTACCTTTAACTATACTCCAAGCACACCACCAATGTTCTGATTATCCTTTCTGTAACACCGTTATTCTGTGGAGTGTAGGGTACTGTAAATTTGTGCATTTTTACATTATCCTTGTAGTACTTGGTGAAGTTCCCCAATCTGTACTCTCCTCCTTGATTTCAATGAAGAATCTTTATGAACTTTGATGGCTTATTCTCTACCATGTTTTTGAATTATTTGAAATACTCAAAGACACCACTCTTTTTCCTAAGGAAGTACACCGAAGTGTACGTTGTGCTATCATCATTAAAAAAATAAAATAAGAAGAACCTCCTAGGGATCTAGTCTGCAGGGGTTCGTAAAAATCAGCATGCACAAGTTCTAATACATCTCTTCTTCTCATATCAGAATTAGAGGAGAATTCATCTTTGTAAATTTTTCTTAATGCACAACCTTCATAAGTAGAATATTCATTCCTTAACATAGGGAGTCCTTTAACCAATATTTTTTTCTGCAACAAAAACAAATCATGATAATTGATATGAACATACCTATGGTGCCAAAGGTTTTATGTAAACATAATTGTAGAAGTCAGTACTTGATGACTCTTGCAGGATAAATAAAGTTTTTACAGGCCTCTAACCCTAACTCCTGAAGCAACAGCTTTGTAGTGATCCACACGTATTTTACTATGTAATGTGTCTTGAAGAATTCAACTTTCAACTTCTGATCTGTGATTGTCGACACAAATATCATATTTTTCTTGATCCCAGGCACATACATAACATTGTGAATTTCCCTAAAACTACCATTTTATAAAGTCATTAGAATATATCCATATCCCATGATCTAGTGTGCACGATCATCTCCAAGATATATGTTTATGTAATTTCTTATTTCCTTGAAGTTTTCATACCTATCCTTATTACATGTCATGTGAATCGAAGCTCTAGAATCCAAAGACCAAGCATTAACATCATTTATTTCAGGAGACAATGCAACATTAGACATAAACAAATCAACTTTTTTGAAATTACATTTCGGACCTTCTCCTTTGTAATGTCCTAGATTTTTTTTATGCTTACTATGCCTAGCTTCATCAATTTTCTTCTTATAGCAGTCTCTCATAAAGTGCCCACTTTTACCACAATAAAAAGAAATCATTCACACCTTTATTTGATTTTGTAAATGGCCTTTTCTGAGATGAACTTCCACCTTTACTTCCTCGTCCTTTTTTCCCTTTGAAGAACTTATTCTTTGCCATAACTGCCAAGTCCGTATTCTGAGGCCTTAAATTCTTACACCTCTCTTCTTCCTACATTAGTATACCTGTCAATTCCTCAAAATTTTGTGCTTTCTTCCTTGTTGCATGACCTGTAATAAACATCTGATAGTCCTCTGACATTTCATTGAAATTTATTGTCACAAGATCATAGCAGGTATTGATTCTCCAATATCTCCCAGCTTAAATTTCAAGTATTTAATTCTGGAAATAAAGGCATTAACATATTCATTCTCTTCTATTCTAATGTACAAGAGCTTACTTTTAAAGAAGAGGAATCAAATTTTATTTTTGGTTTCATCTAACTCCTTCAGTGTATTCAGGGTCTCATTAGATCTCTTACAATCACAAATATGAGAGATTATATTTTATTTAATAGAAACCCTTAATAATACCTTTTCTTTGTTCTCCTTCTTCTCCCATTCTTTAATGGATGCAGTTTTCATGCCCGCTGTAGGTTTTGCTTCTTCTCTCTTTGCAATGGTCCAAACACCATAGACTTCTAACAACGTCTACAACTTGAATTTCCAATTAACATAAATTGCTCCATCCAATTTATTGGCCTCTTCCAAGTATGTCTCTACAACTGGATTCAACATTTTTCTAAAAAATAATCTTCAACAGTACCTTCCATGAACAACTCCAGCAACTCCAAATATCTATTTTCAAAATAAATATCTTCAAGAAATGGAGCTCAATTTTGAATTGTACACATTATATATGTTGAAAAAATTAATGTGTATGAAAACCTTTTAAAAAAAAACTCATGATGGGCGCACTTTTTTATGGCCATATCTCCTACCGATTCATTTTAGGGGTGTTGCATTGTAAAATATTGCAATCTCTTAAGTTTATTACCATCATCGCACCTTTCACACATGAGTAATATGTGTTGATCTTAGAAAAAATTATTGTTAACAAATCCATGACTGCACCAAACTATGGCTTTGTGTTGACCATGATTGACTGTAATCCTTGATTCTACTATGATGAGATAAAAAAATAATCACACTAACACCTCAGTATCGATCTTCATCAGAGTACCACACTTCCATTGAAAATCGACTCTCCAAGCTCCAACACTCCCATTAACAGTCGAACCTCCAAACTTGAGCACAACTTCCATGCTTGGTTCTTCAACTTCTCCTTATCCCACAATCTCCTCCAATTCACAAAAAATGATTCTAGGTTAATGAGGGAACTCTTGAGGTGCAATCACCCAAAAATGTGACTTATATCAAATAGTGGTGATCTATTCAACCTTCCACCAATCAAAGATCTTATTATTGTGATCGGCACAACAGGGGCACGATACTCAAAATAAACCTTACCTCCCATTGATATGGGCTTGAGATGAATCATTTCATAGGACACAAAATCATTGGAAAAACTGAACTTCAAACTTACATTCTCATCATCACATGATTTATAGTCATTTCTAACTTGGATTTCGTATGTATAACTATTTTTAATGTCGATGATCTTGCTACTCGCCTCCTTCCAAGTCACCAATATGTTGCTCAACTGACAAAATTTCACGGGAAGTGATGAGTGGGCTTCCTATACAAAGTGAACCCTAGTAGCGATCAACAGAAGAAAGAACATAGAAAATTGAATTCGGGGGCATGATCCATAGTCCAGGATGCAACATCCCAAAGTTGCCACACCAAGTTTTATTTATCAATTCTACTACGCAGAGGTCTTTTCCGCGGGGCATTCATTTCAACACTACAACATTTTCTACTCGATAAACCCAATATGGAGTTTTTATTCCTAGATCGAAAGCATAACCCTCTAGATAATGCCTCTTCTACCAACACACATATAAATAATAAACCACAGATATGTCTCCCTCGGGTCTCCTTGCATATGGATCAAATTTCAAAGGGAATTGACACAAAGGGTGTGTATAAAGACACATATCAATGGAACCAAGATCGGACCTCGGCATAGTGATTATGATATGCCACTAAACACACAGAGATTCTTATTCCAATGGAAGGAGTCTTTCACATCCAACCTCATATTTTCTAACCTCATACTTCTTGCAGGTGGCTTTACTAATTCTTCCACAAATATTTACAATATTGACCCTTCACAATAATTAATGGAAATCCCTTACTTGATAGACTGAACACACGCCTCTAATCATTTACTATGCTACCAACTCAAATGAAAGAAAAATTTGATTGAATGAAACATGTAGTCCTTAGGTGAGGATCCCTTGAGGCTGCCACAATGTCAAATTTCATTAATGAGACAATCAAACATACACAAATATAAATGATTACATTATTTTTGAGAGACTACAATAGTCTCCTAAAAAATAGGATCTATTTTTAGGTGAACAAACCCTCCCTATATCAACACTCAATTTTGTTAGAATTTGAAGATGTTTTCCTTAGCACTCAGTTTTTTTAGAATTTGAAAATGTTTTCCCAAAAGAATTGTTAGGATTACCCCTATGAGAAATATCAATTTAAAAATATGGACCCTAAAATCCACCGACACACTAATACTACTCTTCTAACCTTATGCACACAAAAATTTCTCACCTACAAAAAAAATATACAACCATCAAAACATCTACAACCTGTCCTATATATAATGAAGATGCACCTGAAAAGGTGATATACATCAATGGATAAACTTTGTTAAAATTTGGTAAATAGAACAATCCATATATATATACATACATGAATCATAGATGTAAAGCCACAAACAATAACGTCTTGGTTATTTTGAGAGGCTCAATCACATCTTGAAAACTTTTGGAACTTCTTCAAGAATATAGACCCCCAAAAAATATGGGCCTCTCCATGCCACTATGCAAGGGAATTTTTATGATAGAAACCCCAGCCCGAGTCCAAAATTTTCTCACTTCTCATCAATAGGTATCCAACGCACCAACTTGTTCCACTTTGGCTAGGCGTTGTATGCAATATTCACGGGTATAAAATGTGCAACGTTTGTCAACCTGTCTACAAAAACCATAATGGAATTATATTGTCGAGTTGTCCTATGAAAACCTCTAATGAAGTCCATGGAAACGACCTCCCATTTCCACTCTAGAATCACAATCAGCTATAGCAGTCCACCTGGATGTTTACACTCTTTCTTAACCATCTGATAATCCAAACATCTTGCTACAAACTCTACCACATCCTTCTTGAGATTCGACCGATAATAGAATCTCTTCAATGCATTCGAAGTATTCTAGTAGCCTGGGTGACCCGAATATGGTTTCGCATGAAACTCCCTCAAGATCACCTTATTGAGCTCACTATTGTCCGGTACATATATCCTATCTCTAAATCTCATCAATCCATCTATCATGAGATGACAGTCCAAATCCTGTACACCTGCACCTATATGGACACATGTACCTGTACTACTACCTATACCTATACCGGCACCTGTACTACAACATGTACATATTCATGTACTACAACCTGTACCTATACCAATGCTTGTGCCTGTACATGTGCCAATACATGTACCTGTACTCTACTGCAACATGTGCACAATATCCATATACCTGCGATCCAGCTGACTGTCCTACAATATCCTATCCTGTAAGTGTGTCCCACGGGAGCTCATAGTTGTTATGTCGTTTACGTGTACCTTCCTACCAAGAGCATCTGCGGCCCTATTTTTCCTTTCCATTGATGTACCTGATCTTGAAGTCAAAATCACTAATTGGGGTGAACCATCTATCCTACCTAGCATTCATATTTGACTGGTCAAACAAATACCTTAACCCAATGTGATCACTCATCAGTACAAATTTCTTTCCAAGAATACAGTGCATCCACATCTTCAGTCAATGAATGATCGTTGGTAACTTGAGATCATGTGTTGGGTAGTTCTACTCATGTTCATTTAGCTTCCGTGAC
Source organism: Pinus albicaulis (assembly GCA_034641835.2). Classification (NCBI taxonomy): domain Eukaryota; kingdom Viridiplantae; phylum Streptophyta; class Pinopsida; order Pinales; family Pinaceae; genus Pinus; species Pinus albicaulis. The sequence goes on along the minus strand of CM076570.1, from coordinate 1,157,753,906 downwards.
TCATAGCATACCACATTTCCATCTCGATCAGAGGCTCGGTATTTTAGCTCAAAAATGAAAGTGCTCAGAATTTAATGAAACCAAAAGAACAGCGGCTGACCCATCACAAAGAATCCAACACAACTTGTTTCGTTGAAAATCAAGTTCGAATGAAGGAGTTATTATATGTTGATCGCCATTCAGAACATGCAAATTTTTATTAAAAAAATGTCAAAACAGGTAGAGGTTGATGACATGGCAGCCAGTTAGCATTCAAGAATCTTCTTCAGATTTTAGTCCAATGGGACTGTGACAAGTGTCATCTCCAGATTCGCTAATGTTTCTTTGGGAAGTTAATTTTTTCTCCTATTTCCTGAGTTTGGAATTATTACTATGGTGGATTTTTTTATTGGTCGAATTTATAGAACAATGGGGAAGGACCACATTGTGCAAATGAGAACCAAAGTAATCTGGCAGATACTCTTCAATTGGTGGTCGTAATATACATATTATACAAATGTTTCAACTATACCATGGCAATTCATATAATGCACAACACTACAACACACACACACACACACACACACACACACACACACATATATATATATATTAAACCAAATTTTTGTGCCATGGTCGGATTCGAAAGTCAAAGTCACTGCATTCAACGATCTCGCATCGGTAGTTTAGGAGCAGAGGACATAAGGCAACAAAAAATGATTTTTGATTTTTGATTGTGAGGTAAGTGACATGGAAATAAGGTGGGTCCTACCAATCACATCGGGGGTTTTTAGGAGCAGGCAACATAAAAAATTCACAATGTGGCGGAATTGTGATCTACAATCTCTGATATATCGCATCAGGGTATTGCAATCGCAAGACAGAGCAGGCAACGTAAAATGATTTATAACAGGGTTGTGATCTTCAATCTGCGATAAGTGTCTACGATGCGATCTGCAGAGCTTTAAATGCATTTAAACCAATTTATAATATGTAATATGTGGGTTATGGTTATGTTAATATGAGTTTAACGATAAGTGCGGGTTAGTGCTAAACGTGCTTAACCCCACTTATCACCCACTTAGTTTAACATTAAACTCATGATTATCCCTAATTAATCACATAATTATCTTGGCGTTGCCTTTGACAGAACTACCAAATTCAACAAACTTCCATATTTAGGGGAGTTAGCTGGACATTTTCCAGATTTAGTGGAGAAATTGTAGGTAAAATTGGTTTTGCCATAATGGAGGAAATATTCAACCAAATTGGGGGCAGGAAGAGTCACTCTTAACATATTTTGATGCTTTGGAGCCATTGGAATATGTTTCAAAGGCAAAAGAGGTCATATACATAGTTTTTTGTTGTCCTGGAGATATTTGAAGCCAAGGGCCACCAGGAGGGAAGGCCATGCCCAGAGCATCTAGTGACCAAATTGAGTAGAAAAAAGTCATTTCTTATATATTGCAATGTTTTAAACTCATTGGAATAGGTTCAAAAACTATTTGATGCATGTAAATAACATTTTAAGAAAAATTTATCTAATACAGAGGCCCAATCTATGGAGTTGGACCAAGGAGATGTAGCCCAGGATGGGTGAACTCCTTCATCAAAACTCGGTTTTATTGTATCAGTTTCTGTGTTTTATTGTCATTTATGTTGTTTCCATAAAACACTTTAAATTCGTGCTTTATGCTTTCAAAAGCACTAATAATATTTAGTTTTAATTCCTCTTTTGACACATGTAAGAAATAAGGGAACATCCACATAAAGAATAAGATCAATGAATAAGTTTTATATCGAAAAATGCTAGCACAACATTAGCTAACATTCAAATGTATATCAATTTGGTATCAGATCCTAGTTGAAAGGCGAGGTTAATTTCTTGATAATTGTTTGAATATTGTGCAAGTTTAATGGTTGCAATTTTTTAATGCTGAAAAGATTAAAGTTGTAGAAAGGTGAAGGGAAGTTGTTGGTTGCAAGTCCCGAGGTTAGGACCAGAAGAAGGAAAGCTGAAAGAGAATCATCCTCACCCAAAATTGCACTCATAGCTGCACTTCAAGAACCACAATTTCTATCTCAAGAAGCTGAGTTAATTGAAGAGGTACAATCATCAGGAGTTGAGATTGAATCCTTAGCCATCATATCAAGTGTTAGAGAGACTCAAGGAAATTGAGAAGAGGAAGACGTCAAGAGGGACTTCAAAGACATAAAGAGGATGGTTGAATTTATTGTAGAAATTTGAATAATAGCTGAATTATTCACCGAGATTATCCTGATTACACACTATTTAAGCTTCATGCATAATACATAACCTCTTCTACAATTGATCATCAATATGCGGAAATAGAAGCAGTCGCATGCACACATTAAAACAATAATCAAGCACACATATAACACAGTATGTAATGGGGAAATCTTACAGCTGAAAACCCCCAACTATCTATATATTATAATGATAGAGAACATGTAACAATACATAGCACAAAGCTCCTCACAGCTCTCAGCACTATCTCACATGCTACACACAAAACTAGCTCTGAGATGAACAAGTCACAAGTTCAAATCTCCTCCACAAGTCTGCCTGCCTCTACTGCGCAATCCAAGATGAATAATGATGAGATCCAAGTTCGAATCCCACTGGCTTGTACTGCGCAATTCTCATTGGCAATCTCAATCAATGTGTGTGCAAATCTCATGCACAGCTATAGTCACAACTGATAGTAGACTCACCCTTTCACCCACCTCTAACACTGGTCTCCACTGAACTGTCCATGCACATGAGTTAACTGATGTATTCTTTAGTTGATTTATGAGTTACTAATTAGTGAATTAATTAATAATTAATTCACACCACTCATCACTAGTGTATTTATCAGTTAGACTAAATACAACTAGTTCAACTAAGTTAAACCGAACACAACTCCACCAACTGTCTCATAAACTCCACCAAACTCTGCCACATGAGTTCTAACTGAAGTCAACCATGCAATAGCTCAACCAAACCCTAGGAATAGCGTAATTCCTTCTGTCAGCTGCATGTGCCACATCCAAGCATCAAACTGAAGTGCTCCAAGAGGATAAGATAATGTTTATAGTCCAAATATTATTAAGAGCTAATAATATTCCACTGATCTATTTTTAGACTGGCAGTCTAAAAATAGACTTCTCCCAATGTCTAAAAATAGGGCTCTATTTTTTCATCCTTTGACTCATCATCCTCTAAACAGCATCTGCTTTCAGACCATAGATCCATATGTCCCCAAAATAGACTTTGCGCCAAAAATAGCCTGCGGGCCCACTTAGTGAAGGCGACTTCTCTTCACTAAGCTCCATCATCTTGTTGCATTTTCAACATTTATGTTTGATGTATTTACTGCAAGGATGACAAGAGAAGGTTATAAGCCTCCATTTTGAGAAGGAACTTTAGATGGTAAGAAGGATGAAGAGAAGAGTTCGAAGGGCAGCGGAGGAAAGACACCTCAATATCCACCATCTTCATCATCCTCATCATCCCATGTGCATCATATTCCACTTCCTCCACAAAGACCACTCACACACACTCAAAAGCCACAAAGGGAAAGAATCCATTACTCAAATTGGACATTAAGTTTGAGCTACCCGTGTACAAAGGTGAGGTAAATGCATAAATAATTGAAAATTGTATACGTCAATTAGATGTTTATTTAAAAATTCAAAACTTTCATGAAGATGACATAAATATCCATTTGGCTCCATTAAGGCTAGAAGGAGCTACACTATTTTTGTAATATCCCAAAATGGGAATCACATAGCAAGTCTGCTAAAATAACACACTCCTGAGAATTTAGTGCACTGAAATGAGTTTGCAGCTCCTGTATCCCTTAGATCATCTCATCTAAGATCTAAATCCAAAAGGAGAGCAAAAACAAATCAAACTAGGTGGGTTAAACAGATCTCCCACAACCTAGTCTAGCTGAAAAACACCTAAAGAGAGGGGTTGCAGCTATATGCAAGGACTGCTTCAGGAATAACACAGTTTATCAATTTACAAGTGTGAGACCAACATGGAGGTTTATCTTTCAGCTATACACTAGCAAATTAGATCTACAATGCAGCTTATAAAGTGTATAACATAAATAGAAAGAATGTACAAGACAAAAGCCTCAAAATGAGCTACTAGAACAACATGAAATGGCAGAATAAGCTTGAAAAAATTATTTTCATTAATGAAGCATGCAATAGATTACAACTCAGATCTAGAGCAGATCTATACACAAAATGATAGATCTATTTCAGATCTGTGTACAATATAGGCTCCTTAATACACTCCCCTTGGGGATCTCAGCAAAACATGAAACACAGAGAGTAGATTTGAGATCCACTGCAGAAGATCTACAGAATGCTTCAGAAATTATAAAGTAGGTACAACAATGAATGATTTAGATCTGAAAAATACATGGATTGGTTGGCCAATCCATGGATCACCACAGTGAAAGGAAGAATCGAATCACTAGAGATCTCTCCTCTGAAAAGATGCCAAGTCTCCCTGCAACTCTGCTCTTGAAAATAACACGGTCATGGAAGAGGGACTGTACTGTAGGCCCTGAGAATGCTTTGGCCTACTTCCAATGTGTGTATCTGAAGCTCAAAGAGTCTAGAACAGGCTTATCAAAAGGATAGATGAATTTCCCAATGAGAAGGAGTGCTAGAACTGCATAGATCTGAAAATATCTATTCTCCACTTGCTACAACTCACATGGACAACCCAATCCTAAACAAGACTGCATTGTAGATGCAATATGTGGCTTGGAAAGATTATAGATAGTGGACTAGACAAACAAGACTCCTCCAAGAGCTATTCAAGGAAGGAGGTGGGAATCCTAAACAGGAAAACCCAAAGAGAAGTGTCTAAACAGACAATACCTTAAGAAAATAATACCATCAACAACCTTTTCCTATTGTCCTCCTCCTTCTTTTATAAGATGAAAGCCTTGTCAAACCCTAAACCACCTCAAATATTTAGTTCCTTTCACATGTGGAGCCTCCATCTAAAACTGCGATGTGTATCCATGAGGTTCATTGCACCTAGACTGGGCTATTGATATGGTCAAAGTCGACCCAATCTCATGATTCAAACCCATTCACACCTGCATGAGTTTATTTACATGGCCCAGATATGTCTTTGTTTACATAGGAATTGATTTATTCATTGTTTTAGGAGTTTTACATGTCCTACTTTATTCATTTATTCATGAAACAGAAAATAAATCCAAAAATGCATTTTCCTTTTAGCTGAAGCTAAGTAGGAATATTACAGTCCTCCCCTCCAAAATTTTTCTTGTCCTCAAGAAACTGATAGGGTGAGTGCTGCAACACTTCTCCTCCATTGGTGACATCATCAAAGATAAAGCTCTCATCATAAGCTAAATGCTCACCAATCCAAACCTTCATGAATTGTTCCTCCAAGCTCAATATGAGATGTGAAAAATCCATCCCACAAGGAAACAATATCTCATGTGAAAAAATCATGGTTTGCCTAATGTTCCCTCTGAAGTAAATAACATAAAACACATGGATAATTTTCAGCCCATTAGGCACATGCATACCTCTCATCCCCCCTCCATGGATTCCCATAAAAAGTACAGGCATGTCATCAATGTATGGGAGCAAAATGATGTACAACCAAATAGAAAGGTGCACATATGAGGGTGGGTCATAGTCCCACATGTGGAACTAGCATAATGCATCTCCTGCTTGCATCAACCCAAGATGTGGTAAGTGGTTTTCCCACCACTTACTTTCAGCCCATGCCATCTCACTATATCTAAATGTGTGAGATATGTTTGGTGCCTTAGGAAAGCACCCATCATGAAACAAGATCTCCATTTGTCCATTAAGGGAGTGGCCAAGTGCTGCAGTTATTGTGGCCCCATATTTTCCATGAGATTAACAAGATATAACTCTCCTCCTTGGAGTCATGGCCTACATGAACATGGTGAAAGAATGCATACAATCAGAAAAATAAGCTTCTTTTACATGAGCATATTCTTCACCAATAGTCCTTCTCATAAAATTGGAGTGGTGCATAGATCTACCTTCTCCCTGAAGAGGGGAAAGAGAAGGCTGAATTAAATCTCCAACAGAGTTATGTTGCTGCCCCATCTCCCAAAGTACATGCATCTTTGACAATGTTGATATAGTTCTCCTTCAAATCCCTCCCAATAGTAGCTCCTTAAGATGATGTTGTTGAGCTTCATAGAATATTCAGGGCTGAAACAGAACTCCTCATAGGCCCATTGTTGTAACTTCTCCTTGAGCTTGGAGGCTTTAGATAAGAATATCCTACCATGATAATAGATGACCCCATCTTGGATTGAATAATCCTCCTCATGTAGCAATTCATCAAGAATCATGCATGTATGAAGATCCTTGGAATATTCCACCAACAATTGGGACTTCCAATATGGATCTAGTTTGCCCATCAATAACAGTGTTGATAATGTGTCAACTGAAGTGGTTTCCATGTTGTTTCTCTTTTCCTTGACATCCTCCATGTCCAAGGTGTATGTTGGAAGGCCATACCTCCCATTTTTCCCCTCTTTGACATCTCCCATGCCAAAGGTATGAGATGGAAGGTTGATATTCCTCTCTTGCTTCTTTGTAGTGTCAACCTTCATTCTTGCAGCATATTTCCTCAACGCAGTATGAGATGAGAGAATGGATAGTGATGTCAAGGGAAAAATTCTTTCCCTCTCTTTGTATATTTCCCATACTCTCAGTGCTGAAGCATGGACTCCTAATGCTCCCTTCCTTCTTGGATCTGGGGAAGGAGCATCAATGCCAATGTAAATATCTTCCATCAAATTGACCAAAGGTATCCCTGGTTGGCTTACCCATGACAAATATGTCTCATGGCTCTATTCCCTATGTGGAAAACAAAGGCACATGGAACATAATGTTGAGCTCTCAAATGAAGCTTTCCTTCACTTTATTTTTAATTCATTTTTCCTTTGTCCATTTCCATTTTAAACCCAATTGATCAATAAAAAGAAGCCGCAAATCACTTCTTAGAATGGTTTACATGACTAACTTGTTGAATTTTGTGATTGTTGCCATTGTTAAGCATTTTGACCGGAACTAGCTGCAGAATGCAGACATTCCGTAGCTAACCGGCGATTCTGCAGCTACCTTCATGTTTGAGTATGTTCCAGGTGGCCTCTTGAGGAAAAACGCATATGGGTATGATCCACGTCGTGCCTACATGGTTTGTTGCTCATCATGGAAGAGGAAATGAATTCTGGGTACGGTTATGCACGTGGGAACACATTTGTGAAGGAAGACTCCTACTAGGACTGTCTCAGTCCAGGTGTCTTTTCGCCTTCACGCAGCCACCTCAAAGACTCCTAAGATGATTTGGATAAGGAAAGACATCATTCCTAAATTATTGTAATTATTGTTATTTGCATTTACTTTATAAACTCTTGAGTAGGCCGAGAGCTTAGTTAGAAAATTTTGTGTTAGATTTGCTGCTGGATTTTGTGTAAACTCTGTGTTACGTCTTTAAAGACACAGAGCATTATGTTCAAACTATTGCATCGTTAATGGAGCAGACAAAATTATCTTGAAGGCGTGATTTAATTTGGAGTTGAATGCCGTCAAGTGGTAGAGGGCCCCTGCCCCTTGCACGGATTTCTTTTGCGTAAACTAGATAAGTTTTTCCTAGCTGTCTTTACGTTCTGCATTTAAATTAGTAGTTGTTTTGTTTTATCTACTGTAGTCGTACTCATTCTAGTTCTTCCATAAGAAGACACTCTTCCAACAGACTAAAATGATGAATGTTTAAATGACTATGGTATTGTAGGATAGGAGTTAAATTTATATTTGTTTTAACTAGCTACTGTAGTCATATTCGTTCCAGTTCTTCCACAAGAAGACACTCTTCCAATAGACTAAAATGATGAATGTTTAATGACTATGGTACTGTAGGATAGGAGTTGAATTTGTATTTGCTTTTAACTAGACACTGTAGTTATATTCATTCCAGTTCTTCCACAAGAAGACATTCTTCCAACATATTATAATGATGAATGATGAATAGCTATAGTGCTGTAGGAATTAGTTGTAGTTTTTAGTCTTCACTATCACAGTTGCACTTGTCCTAATCACTCTTCCACAAGAATAAATTCTTCCAAGACATCCTTAAGAAGTTCAAGATATGACCGTGATGTGACAACTTAGTTTTTCATTTGCTTTCAGTTCATTTGCTTTCAATTGCATACAAGTCCACAGTCAGGATTGTTCTACCTCTTCCACAAGAAGGAACTTTTCCAAAATATCATTAATGATGAACAAACAGATTGTGTAACTTCATAGAATAATGCATGTTAGTTAGAACGCTCCGGAGTTTCATTTTGCATTTAATTCATGTCCAGCTACTTCGTTTCAAATTTGATGATGGCTTATAGTTTGACATTGTTCTAGTTCAGAAGCATCTTAAGCTTGTGTTTAAATTAATTCATTGCACTTATATCTCATAGTCACATTGTCACCCTTTGCACAGTAGATCACTTTAGTTGATAGGATTCATAAGACAGCCTTCATTATTTACAAATATCTTTTTGTTCTGAAAACCACCAGTGATCCATAACCTTAGGAACAGAAGATAACATCATTACAAGGTCTGAAATATCTCTGCAAATTCCTCACCATAAACAGAGCTCTTCCTCAACAGAACTACCCTGAAAAGAAACCAATAATTCTTGGAGTATAGACTCTGTGACCTTCAATTGAAATTGCAGAATAGAACTAGGAATTAGTCATAGAATAGATGAGCTTAGAATAGAATGTTACATAATGATTAGTGTCTAACTTTCTAGTTAGAAAACTTGCATATTTAGTGATCATTTCTCAAAGTCTAGTTTGTGTCATTTGTTTAAGAAGTCATCATCAAGCTCTTGTTTCTATTCAGTCATAGTTCAAATGTTGCTTCAGTATTTTTGATTACATTTGCCATTCCATACATTAGGCTCAACTGTTTTTTTGACCACCAATTTCTTTTCATTAATTTTCTAGGCACTTTCATTGTAAACACAAAACTTCAAAAGACCAAAAACATCATAAATCAACATAAAAGATCAAAACATCACAAAACACTACACACAACGCACTAGGAAACAAGCACCGAGGTACATATGGTACATTTCACTTCAGCAGTTTACAAATCCTGGTTGACAATTAAATGAACTCAGTTTAGGAGACTAGATTGAGACACAACATTTTGGCGCCGTTGCCGGGGAAGTGAAAACTAGGTAACCTTTGTTTCTTAGCATCCAAAAACAATTTTATGCGTAGGGAGAGAGATTCAAGAGGAAGATTTATAAGCAGCAGAGGCAGAAGTTTGACATCTATAACACCACTTGTTTCATCTAGATCCAGAACTAGTACACCTTCAACTCAAACCCATCTTCCATCCTTTACTGATCCTGGACTTCTAGAAGATCTAAGGTCACCTATTCCATTAGAGAAACCTTCCACTTCATCCACTAAACCTGCCATAGAAGAGGATCCAAAAAATTTTGTCGAGGATACAAATTTTTCTACTTCCACAGGAGAGTCAACCATGGCAGAAGAAGGAGGAGGAGGAGTTGTTAATGGAGAACACACATTATTTGGAGGAGGTAGAGGTAGAGGTAGAGGAGAAGGAGGAAGAGGAGGTAGAGGTAGAGGAGAAGGAGGAAGAGGAGGTAGAGGTGCAGATGGAGGAAGAGGTAGAATAGGAAGCTCTTTTGGGTTCCCTATACTTGATGAAGAAACCAATACAACCATGAAAAACATTTCACCTTCCGTCCTTCCGAACTTCTATGGACTTAAAACTGAGGATCCTGAAACTTTCTTATTCGAATTTGAAGTGTTGTGTAGGACTTATGACTACCTTCAAGATGCTCAAAAATTGAAATTATTTCCTTCAACTCTGAAAGGAGCAGCATTGAAGTGGTTTATGAGCTTAAACAGTAGTTCCATTAGGACATGGGAAGACACGAAACAAGCATTTCTAGAGAGATACTTGGATTATTGTATGCCGGTTAATCATAAGGAAGAAGTGTTCAAGATGTTACAAAAAGAAGATGAAAACTTAGAAGATTTGTTGGAAAGATTTAAATACAACATAAAAGGGCACAAATGGAAAACCTAGATCAAGACACTTTAAAAGCTCTTTTGTTGAAAACCATTAGGGATGAATGGTTGGATATCCTTAACATGATGGGAAAAGGGGATATATCACAACTCACATTACCTGAAATATCTGAGTTATGTATCAACCTTTCCAGAGGGAAATCCAAAACTGTCAAAGGTCCAAGAGATCCTGCTCTTGCAAGGGCAAGTAAATCTGCTTCTGGGATAGTAAGTAGATCAGAAATAGGACACATGCTTGATGATTTTGAATCTGACATCTTAGGGAGTCTTAGTGAACAAATAGACACCCTCAAGATACAAAACAAGCAAAAGGCTGAATCTGATGCCTTGGCAATCTTTTGTCCCAAATGTAGGAAGAAACATGCCTTGAGAGAGTGTCCTTTAGATGTAAAAGTTATAGAAACCTGTGTTATTTGTTCTGAGAAACATGAAACCAAGAATTGTCCTTCTCTTCCTGGTCTCAAGGCTGTTTTTCAGGAAGAAACTCCTACAGATTCCACAGAATCTCTTAACTTTGTATCTAGAAGACCTTGGCAGGGATCTCAGACACAAGGATTTCACGATCAAATGTATAATCAACCTCCACCTTGGAATTCTTGGCAGCAACCTTGGCCCCAATTTCAAAATCAATCTCAAGCTTGGGCACAAGGATCACAAGGTCCCTATGGAAGATACTCTCCATATTATCAGTATCCACCATTCTATCCACCATATCCACAATTTTATCCTCAAAATCCTCAACAAAATTTTCCTCAAAATCTTCAACAAAATTTTCAACAAAATTCACAACAACATCATTTGAACCAACCTCATCAAAATCAACCACTTCCATTACCATTCCCTCAAAATCCAATCAATTACCAGCTCAGCCCATACCAAACCCCAATAATAAGAACCCCCAGAATACATACATGATAGAAGGACAACAATTTCCAACTTATTTAATTACTCCTCTAGACCTTAGTGATGTTCAACTTAGGTCTGGAGGGATACTTGAGAAGAGGAAACCTTCTGTGATCATACAAGAACAAGATAATTCTGAGGAAGACTCCCTACGGGTTAATAAAAGTCTTGAGGAAGAAACATCCTTTCAAGGCCAAAATATTGAAAAACTGAAACAAAAAGATCCAATAAGCCCAACTCCAGTATTAGAGCAACCATCCACATCTACTTCTATACCTCCCTTTCCGGAAAGATTACAAATTGACAAAGGTGTAGAAAAACAAATAATGGTGCCTAATTATGATTTCTTGGATGAATTGAGAAATGTTTGTATTAAAATTCCATTATTGCAAGCCATCAAGGAAATCCCAATTTTAGCCAAAACAATAAAGGAGTTGAGTATGAAGACAACAAAGAAAAGAATAAGAGAAACCAAGAAAATTCAACTGGTAGGACAAATAGCAGACATTATGATGGGTAATATTACTATTCCAAAGTACCTTGACCCAGGAAATCCAGTTGTCAAAATTCACATCAATGGAATTGAAATTCAAAACACACTCATTGACTTAGGAGCAGCAATAAATATCATGAGTAGACAAATTATGGACAAACTGAAACTTCCTAATCTTCTCTTTACACCCACACTATTACAACTAGCAGATAGATCTGTGATCAGACCAGATGGGGTAATAGAAGACATTCCAGTGTCCCTAGACTCTTGGGAGTACCCTGTGGATTTCATGATCCTGACACCCAAGAATAATCTAGGAGGCCATCCCGTCATACTAGGAAGACCTTGGTTGGCTACAGCTGATGCTTTTATTAGTTGTAGGTCCGGTGATATGTATATTTCTGATGGAAGTTCAACAAAGAAATTCACTTTATATCCTCCAGCTAGGACAATTACAGATCTAGATGACACTCAATGGATAGAGGATGAAGAATATTTGCAACCACTCTTCACAATTTCAGAAATTAGTGAAGATAATCAAATTTTGAATACTCTAGAAAATTTTGAATCTTCTCCAGAACAAAAACAAGAATCATTTCAAGAGAAATCCAATATTGAGTTCTTGTCATCTAGACAGATGTCTCTTCATTCTATGGACAAATTTGGCAGTTCTACAAGTGAAATTTTTCCAGGAAAAACCTTGAACATAAACAAAAACCTGGAAAAATCTCAACAAGAAAAGCTAGTCAAAGTATTACAGAGACATTCTTCTGCATATGCATGGGAATACACTGACATGAAAGGGATAAGTCCCAAGACTTGTACTCATCACATCTATATAGAGGCAAATTGCAAACCAATCAGACAACCTCAAAGACGGATGAATCCAAATCCTAGGGAAATTGTCAAGGAAGAATTACAAAAATTGTTAAATGTTAACTTCATCTATCCTATTTCAGATAGTCAGTGGGTTTCCCCTTTAGTAATTGTACCTAAGAAAAATGGAAAATGGAGGGTGTGTGTTGACTACCGAGAACTGAATAAAGCTACTCTTAAAGACCATTTTCCTTTACCTTTCATAGATCAAGTATTAGATACATTAGCAGGTAAAAAGTACTTTTCATTCCTGGATGGATTTAGTGGTTACAATCAAATCCAAGTAGCACTTGAAGACCAAGATAAAAACACATTTACTTGTCCTTGGGGTACCTATGCCTACCGAGTATTGCTATTTGGATTGTGCAATGCACCTGCAACATTCCAAAGGGCAGTATTAGGAATTTTTTCTGATCTGATACATGACTGTGTAGAGGTGTACATGGATGATTTTATAGTTTATGGGGATACATTTGAAGAGGCTTTAGAAAACTTGGAAAAGGTCTTAAAAAGATGTCAAGAAGCAAACCTTTCTCTTAGTCATGAAAAATGTTTTATGATGTTTACTGAAGGTATTGTTTTAGGGCACCACATTTCAGGGGATGGGATTAGAGTTGATGAAGCGAAAGTTGAAGTTATTTCTAACCTATCCATTCCAAGTTGTCAAAGAGATGTAAGAAGTTTTCTAGGATTTACGGGTACTATCGGAGATTTATAGAAAACTTCACCAAAATAGCATCTCCTCTCTTCAAATTACTCACCAAAGATTGTGAATTTAAGTGGACTTCTGATTGCCAGTTAGCTTTTGAAACCCTGAAAACCAAAATTTCTGAAGCACCTATATTAAGGGGACATAACTGGAAGTTACCTTTTCATATCTCGACAGATGCTTCCGATACAGCTCTAGGAGCAGTATTGGGACAAAAAGATTTAATTCCCTATGCCATCTATTATATCAGTAAAAATTTGACTCCTGCAGAGTTAAACTATACTGTAACTGAAAAAAGAGTTTTTAGCTGTTGTTCATGCCATTAACAAATTTAGACACTATATAACAGGCTATGAAACTTTTATTCACACTGATCATTCTGCCATTAGATATTTAATGAATAAATAAATCACTAATGGTAGAGTTATAAGATGGTTGTTATTATTGCAAGAATTCAACATTACTATTATAGATAGGCCTGGAAAAAAAAACACTGTGGCTGACGTCCTATCTAGAATTCAAAATATCAAAGATGACACTCCGGTTGAAGATCAATTTCCTGATGAATATCTTTTTGCAGTTTCTACTCAAACTCCATGGTTTGCCGATATTGCTAATTATTTAGTTTCAGGAAAGTTTCCTTCAATTATGAATGCAAGGGATAAAAGAAAAATCATTAATGATAGTGCAAGATATTCATGGGTCGCTAATGAGTTGTACAAGACAGGTCCAGATTTGATCATTAGAAGGTGTGTTCATGAAGATGAGATGCCTGAAATTCTCAAGGCATGTCATGATGAACCTTGTGGCGAACACTTTGCAGATAAGAGGACAGCCTATAAGATCCTTAATTTAGGATATTATTGGCCATCCTTGTTTAAAGATGCTAAAGAGTATGTCAAAAGGTGTGACAGTTGCCAAAGGGTAGGGAAACCTTCTCCTTCGGGTGAGATGCCATTACAACCTCAGGTACATATTGAACCTTTTGAAAAATGGGCTTTGGATTTTGTAGGACCTATTAGTCCTCCATCAAGATAGAAGAGGTATATATTAGTTTGCACTGATTATGTTACTAAATGGGTAGAAGCCAAGCCATTACTTGTTGCTAATGAAGCATCTGTAGTTACTTTTCTTTTTGAGGATATTTTTACTCGTTTTGGTGTCCCAAGGGAAATTGTTACAGATCAAGGAGCTCAATTTACATCAAGGCCAGTGGAGCAAATGATGGAGAGGTACAAAATCAGGCATAGAAAAACTACTCCTTATCATCCACAAGCAAATGGTCAAGTGGAATCTACTAATAAGGTCATTGAAGGAATCCTAACAAAGACTGTTCATTTACATAGAAGAGATTGGGTAGATAGGCTTCCTCAAGCCTTGTGGGCCTATAGAACTACATGGAGAAACACAACAGGCCATACTCCTTATGAGCTTGTTTATGGAAAGCAAGTTTTGTTTCCTATAGAGTTCCAAATTCAAACCTTCAAGATGGCAGTTCAGCTAGGACTTGATTTAACGGAGGCACAGAAGCATAGACTGGAGCAAATTAATGAATTGGATGAGATCAGACAAGATGCAGTTCAAAAAACAAGTCTAGTCCAACAGCAAAGGGCTAGATGGCATGACAAGTACATCAAAGAGAAGAAATTTAAAGAGGGTGATTGGGCTCTCTTGTTTGATTCAAAATTCAAGGATTTTCATGGGAAATTTCAGACACATTGGCTTGGGCCATATGAAATTGTTCGAATTTTTGATAATGGGGCAGTAAAAATCAGAACTATAGATGAAGAGGAGGTCACTTTACTTGTGAATGGCCATAGACTGAAGCTATACCACAAGCCACTCTCAAGAGAAGATTTTGTCAAGAAGTTCCAAGGAGACAATGATGTGAAGTTAATGAAGAAGAGTCTCTCTTCTTCATCAACTTGATTAAATTTTCTGAAGCATTTCTCTTTTGAAAAAAATAAAAAATAAAAAAAATAAAAAAAATAAAAAAATAAAAAAAAAATAAAGGTATAAACATGAAAACCAATCACTGATTGGCATGTTTATACATAAAAGATAGGGTGAAAATCAGAGTTTCTCTGACACTCTAACTTTTCCCATTTTTGTTTCTAAGCAGTTGTTATAAAAATCATAAGTTCAGTGCCATAGTACTTATGATTCATTTCATCTCACTCCATTCACTTATCCATCCATACTTCATCTCATCCATCATTCACATTTCACTCCATTCCACATCTCATTCATTTCACTCCATTCCACATCTCATTCATTTCACTCCATCTTCCATTCACTTCATTTTCATGTCAAAACATAGAATTTGATATCTTGCTGCAAGTGAATAAAATATGTCATGAATTGCAGTACAGCCCTTATGTTCCTTCATTCCATGAACTGAATCCATTTTATTCCATTATCCACTTCATACATATCATAATCCATCATCCATTTTCATCCATTTTCATAACATTTCACCCATCCTTCAGAAACACTTCATTTTCATGATTAAAGTGTTCTACAGGAACATTCTGCAGCTCAGTGAACATTCTGCAGCTGATCAGCCTTTCTGCAGCCCGACAGTCCTTTCGCAGCTATGAACCCTGAAGGCATCAACCAGCAGACATCAGAATTACAACAAAGTGATCCAGTGAATTCATGAATAAAAAATATCAAGAAAATTGTGAAAGATTCCTCCAAAGATGAGCAGAGAAGACAAAGGATACAAGAACATCAAATAAAGGGCAGAGGTAACAAATTTAAATTACGATGGCACTTCATAAAAGTTTAGCATAGTTTAGTTGTGGATTATTCGAAAAGTTGTTTTAATTGTTTTATTGATCAAACACCAAACAAACCCTCTACAGAATTTGTATTAAAATCTTCCAATTCAAATTTTCTATCCGATAGCATTTAAGCGGTGAAACGGCCAAAGCATTTGAATTTCCCACGACTCTTAACCAAGTTATTTAATGATGAAGATTTTTCCCGCCGTCGTAAATCCTCCGCCGTCTCCTCAATCATTAATACAATCCTCCACCTCACTCCACCACTCTATGCCGTGACCATTTGCCATAACTTCATTCCGTAGCCAGTATTCCATTCCGAAGACAGAGGTGCTAAAATTGAAGACTTTTGCTACCAAAGACAGAGGTGTGGTAGTGATTGAGTTTAAAGTCTGTTATTACCAAAGAAAGAGGTGTGGTAGTGATTGGTTTTGAAGTCTGTTGTTACCCGAGACAGAGATGCTGTAGTGTTGAATCTGAAGCATACCATTTGCTATCAGAAACAGAGATTGAGTTTGAAGTCTGTTGTTACTAGAAACAGAAGTGTTTTTCAGTGATTGAGTTTGAAGTCTTTCTATTACCAAAGACGGAGATATTGCACAAAAAGAAACTTGAAATCATCTACCACTGTCTATCAGAGACATATTAGCTCGAAAATTGAAATTGCTTTCATATCTCTCCAAAGTCCAACAGAAGTACATCAGTCCGAGGTGTCGAAGGCATTCTTCATTATCAAACAGAGGCATACCAGCCAGAGATTTTGAAGTTGTTGCTATTATAAATCAAAGGTATGTCATTCCAAAATTGAAGCCATTTTCATTTAGAGCTTGAAGCCATTTTTATCCGAAAGTAAAAGACATTGTTTTGTGGGCAGAGAAGAGTGTTAATTTGATATTGAAAAAAACATCATGGGTTTCATCGTAAGGACTGAGCCTGTGGGATCAAAATATTTAGAAGGTTACCCACAATGCAAGGAGATGTTACAACAAATAGGATGGCTTCAATTCTTGGAAAAATTTAATGGCTTCCATAAGGAAGTCACCAAAACATTTGCCAGAACATTCCAAGGTACTGAAGTTGAAATAGGGGATGTCAAGTTTACTGTTACTGAAGTTTTTATAGCAGAGGCTACAGGATTGTCCAGAACTGGAGAAAGATGGTTTAAAAATAGGGAATTCCACAATGACTCCTGGAAACAAATTTTGAAATCACCAAATATGGATGTTAGTGTGTTCAAGAAAGGAATTCCCAGTACAGCATTGAAAAGCAAATGGAGAAACATACTACTTATTTTACAAAAAATTGTTACATGTGAGGGTAGATATGGGACATTTTATTTCTACCACATTAGACTAATGTTGCATTTTCCGGGAGAAGATTTGAATTTACCATATTTCTTGTATCAAAGTCTGAAGAAAATGGCTTCCTGTGTTCAGAGAAGAGTTCAGTTTTTGGAGACAACCCTGTACCATCATGGGTTGGTCAAAATTTTAATTGAGCATCATCTATCCAAAACAAATGATACATGGGATGATTTCTTAATAAGAAATCATTTTGAAGAAGCAAAAGAACTATCACCTGAACCACAACCCACAAAGAGAAGTAGGAAATGGAAGACTTCAAAAGGTAAAATTGACAAACCAGTTCAAGAAAGCAGTGAGGAAGTCATTTTGGAGAAGTTGACTCGAATCAAGAGCCAACTAAAGGAAAAGAAGATAATCAAGGAATCTGTTATAGAGAAAGGAGAGGGGTCCTCTCAACTTAGGAGAAGCCACAGATTAAAAAGAAAACTGAAGAAAACATCAATCAAACAAACAGGGGTAATCAATATTGAAGATGAAGAAACATCCATGGAAGAGTATGATGATGAAGATTTTTATGAAGGCACCCCTGAGATTGATCCTGCTCAACATGAAATCTATGATTATGTGGAAACTTTAGAGAGAACAGCTTCAGAAAGAGAAGAGAGAACCCCCAGTCCTCCACTAACTGAAATTGATATATTGAGGAGGGATAGGTATGAGTTGGAATTGTTGAATAGACACATAAAAAATGAGAATGAAATTCTCAAAGATCAAATCAAGCTCAAGACTGACATGAACTCAACCTTATCCCTGCATATAGACAAAGTGGAGAGAACCAATGAGAAGATGAAGACAAGGAACAAAAAGTTGATCAGGGCACTCACAAACCTCAGGTTCAAACTTGTGATCAAGAAACCCAGAAGGCCTCTAGCTTTCAGACAAAGGAGAAGAAGGGGATTAGATGTCCTTGCAGAAGCCTCAGAATTCATAGGATAATTTGCATGAGGACATGCAAAGAGACAACAGTGGGGGTATGTTGAGCCTCAAATTTGTGCTTTCCTTCACCTCATTTTACCTCATTCTCCCTTGTCCATTTCTATTTTAAACCCAATTGATCAATAAAAATAGTTAAAATTACTTCTAGAATGGTTTACATGACTCACTTGTTGAATTTTTTGATTAAGGCTATCATACATTTTGATTCCGGAACTAGTCACAGTATCGTGTGCATTCCGTAGCTAACCGGCGATTCTGCAGCTACCTTCATGTTTGAGTATGTTCCAGGTGGCCTCTTGAGGAAAAACGCATATGGGTATGATCCACGTCGTGCCTACATGGTTTGTTGCTCATCATGGAAGAGGAAATGAATTCTGGGTACGGTTATGCACGTGGGAACACATTTGTGAAGGAAGACTCCTACTAGGACTGTCTCAGTCCAGGTGTCTTTTCGCCTTCACGCAGCCACCTCAAAGACTCCTAAGATGATTTGGATAAGGAAAGACATCATTCCTAAATTATTGTAATTATTGTTATTTGCATTTACTTTATAAACTCTTGAGTAGGCCGAGAGCTTAGTTAGAAAATTTTGTGTTAGATTTGCTGCTGGATTTTGTGTAAACTCTGTGTTACGTCTTTAAAGACACAGAGCATTATGTTCAAACTATTGCATCGTTAATGGAGCAGACAAAATTATCTTGAAGGCGTGATTTAATTTGGAGTTGAATGCCGTCAAGTGGTAGAGGGCCCCTGCCCCTTGCACGGATTTCTTTTGCGTAAACTAGATAAGTTTTTCCTAGCTGTCTTTACGTTCTGCATTTAAATTAGTAGTTGTTTTGTTTTATCTACTGTAGTCGTACTCATTCTAGTTCTTCCATAAGAAGACACTCTTCCAACAGACTAAAATGATGAATGTTTAAATGACTATGGTATTGTAGGATAGGAGTTAAATTTATATTTGTTTTAACTAGCTACTGTAGTCATATTCGTTCCAGTTCTTCCACAAGAAGACACTCTTCCAATAGACTAAAATGATGAATGTTTAATGACTATGGTACTGTAGGATAGGAGTTGAATTTGTATTTGCTTTTAACTAGACACTGTAGTTATATTCATTCCAGTTCTTCCACAAGAAGACATTCTTCCAACATATTATAATGATGAATGATGAATAGCTATAGTGCTGTAGGAATTAGTTGTAGTTTTTAGTCTTCACTATCACAGTTGCACTTGTCCTAATCACTCTTCCACAAGAATAAATTCTTCCAAGACATCCTTAAGAAGTTCAAGATATGACCGTGATGTGACAACTTAGTTTTTCATTTGCTTTCAGTTCATTTGCTTTCAATTGCATACAAGTCCACAGTCAGGATTGTTCTACCTCTTCCACAAGAAGGAACTTTTCCAAAATATCATTAATGATGAACAAACAGATTGTGTAACTTCATAGAATAATGCATGTTAGTTAGAACGCTCCGGAGTTTCATTTTGCATTTAATTCATGTCCAGCTACTTCGTTTCAAATTTGATGATGGCTTATAGTTTGACATTGTTCTAGTTGAGAAGCATCTTAAGCTCGTGTTTAAATTAATTCATTGCACTTATATCTCATAGTCACATTGTCACCCTTTGCACAGTAGATCACTTTAGTTGATAGGATTCATAAGACAGCCTTCATTATTTACAAATATCTTTTTGTTCTGAAAACCACCAGTGATCCATAACCTTAGGAACAGAAGATAACATCATTACAAGGTCTGAAATATCTCTGCAAATTCCTCACCATAAACAGAGCTCTTCCTCAACAGAACTACCCTGAAAAGAAACCAATAATTCTTGGAGTATAGACTCTGTGACCTTCAATTGAAATTGCAGAATAGAACTAGGAATTAGTCATAGAATAGATGAGCTTAGAATAGAATGTTACATAATGATTAGTGTCTAACTTTCTAGTTAGAAAACTTGCATATTTAGTGATCATTTCTCAAAGTCTAGTTTGTGTCATTTGTTTAAGAAGTCATCATCAAGCTCTTGTTTCTATTCAGTCATAGTTCAAATGTTGCTTCAGTATTTTTGATTACATTTGCCATTCCATACATTAGGCTCAACTGTTTTTTTGACCACCAATTTCTTTTCATTAATTTTCTAGGCACTTTCATTGTAAACACAAAACTTCAAAAGACCAAAAACATCATAAATCAACATAAAAGATCAAAACATCACAAAACACTACACACAACGCACTAGGAAACAAGCACCTAGGTACATATGGTACATTTCACTTCAGCAGTTTACAAATCCTGGTTGACAATTAAATGAACTCAGTTTAGGAGACTAGATTGAGACACAACAATACCAAATGTAGGTTTTAACCCTGAATAGAAATTATCTACACACGAATCTTATAACAGAAAATAAACAATAGCGATAGCATAAAACATAAAACAGATAAACACAGAGATTTTCCCCTGGATCCCAAATCGGGACAACCAGCTTGATTTTTCATTATATTCCTTTTAGTGTTACAACACATATATATACATGCCGAAGCATACATAAACCCCAATCCATTAACCCTGGATTAGAACATAACCGTAGTTCCCTTGACCGGATCTACAAAAATACCAAGGGCCGAAAACCATCGTACCCCAATACCATGTGCAAAACCATGCACAAAACCATGGACGCGGACTACCCGCCGGAAATTAAGGACCAAAAATTTTCGCCGGGGCCCGACAGGGGGGGCTACCCCCCCCCCCCCTGTGACCCCCCCGTTGCGCCCAGCGCAAAGGGGGGGCTATCGCCCCCCCTCTTACCCCCTCGCGCGTGCTTAGTCGTGGAAATAATATAACACATACCCAAAAAATTTGAACTTGATTTCTATTTGATCGCATGCTTGGTTTCAAGCACAATGGGATCAGTGTGGTATCTTGATAGTGGTGATTCCTTCCACATGACAGGAGATAAGGAGCTTTTCAGTTACTTGGAGGAGAAATATCTCCAAATGCATATAGAGATGGGTGAAGAGGGATGATACCATGCGATTGGCATTGGTACCATTACCTTTGAGAGGGAGTCAGACAAACCATTTAAATTGAAAGATGTTATGCAAGTTCCAGGTCTGAAGAAAAACTTGGTCTCAGTCATGATGTTGGAGGGAGAAGGCTATGATGTTGTTTTCAGCGATGGAAAATCTTTCCTGCGACATAAAGCAATGGGTCAAGCCAAGAGGATCAGGATTTGAGTCAAGAATATCTACAAGCTGGAGGTAGAAGGTTGTGCTGCTATGATGGACAAGGCGGAAAAAGTGGTGAGCTGGGATGAGGGCGAATTATGGCACAGGTGGTTGGGCCATCTTCATCATGGAGCCTTGAAATTCATGTAGCAATTATCTACTGGACTTCCAATGCCTACACTTGCTCAGTTAGATTAGTGCAAGGGTTGCACCATGGGGAATTATGTAAAGTCCACCTTTCATGAAAAGGAGAATCGTGCTTTGGTGATCCTGGAGAGAGGTCACAGAGATGTGTTTGGACCATTATCAGTTGCTTCAACAACAAAACACAAGTATTATGTTATTTTTGTCGATGAATTTTCTCGTAAATGTTGGATATTCTTCATGCAAAAGAAGGATCAAACATTCTCAAAGTTCAGTGAGTTTAAGGCATTGGTTGAGAAAGAGTCAAGGAAGCAAGTGAAGGCTCTATGGAGTGATAATGGTGGAGAATACATCTCGAATGAATTCAAATATTTCTATAGCAAAGAAAGAATTCAAATAGAACTCATAGTGCCTCATAACCCACAACAGAATGGGGTCACGGAGAGGAATAACAGAATGATCATGGGTGCTACACAAGCGATGCTACATGATCAGGGCCTACCAATGAATTTGTGGGCAGAAGCATGCAACGTTGCAGTTTATGTGCAAAACCATTGTCCTTATAGAGTACTTGGCATGAGTACACCTGAAGAAGCTTTTACTGGTAAGAAACCAGATGTTTCTCACTTTAAGATTTTTGGCTCATTTGTTTATGTGTGTGTGACCAAGAACGCCAGGAAGAAGCTAGAGCTGACTGCTGAAGTTGGGATATTTTTGGGGTACAAAGAAACACCCCATAATTATCATGTGTATTTTCCAAACAATCGAATGACAGTGCTGTGACAACATATAAAATTGAATGAGGAGAAAGCCATGAATTTGTTGCTTGATAGGGAGCTAGAATTACATGTGGAGGAGGAACGTTTGGTTCTTAGAGATGAGTCTCTAGATGTGGATCAGCCACAGGAGAAAGTTCATGGAGTGGAGGGGTCCACTCATGTAGAGCCAAAAAACAAAATTGATAGAAGACAT